>JAQGAV010000733.1:0-27731 GCA_034691345.1 Phasmarhabditis papillosa
AAATAACAATATTAGTTCTAAAGTTAGTATTAAAGAAAGCAGTCTTCTTAAACAACTAAAAGGTTTTGTTGTTCTAATAAGTATCAATAAAGATAACAATATTCTAGTGTTTGTGCGATTTTCCAACCTTTAGTTTTTCCTTAAGCTGTCGTACAGCTTGCTTCTCTCTAGCCTGCATTTCTTTGAGATAGTTTCTCTCGGGTACACGAATTCTGTTAGGGTTTAAATGTTCGGAATTTGAGACTGTATTCTGAACCACGGGCTCTCTTAATTCTTCCATATCAACCCTAGCCAAGCCCTGAATAAAGGCTAGTTTAGATTAATAGAAGCATGTAATATTAACTATTTGTTAATTAGTTCTTGGACACTTTTATATATTTCAGAAGCAAATAGTGAATCAAACTAAATGATAGAAGTGCATGATGTATTTGAATCCAATAAGTGTTAATAATAATAATATATAAGTATATAAAATAGTTTTACAATACTTACATGTTGGTGTCTATCCACAGACACTGGTTGTGGTTTAGTGAATGTTCGTTCTTGGGGTATGGGTTGTGGGGGCTGTCTACAATAAAAAGCCTTTTAATTCTTGTCATAAGCAAACAAAATGCAAGTTTTACAGTTGTAGAAAAAAATTCCAATAGCCAGTGATTTTTAACCCACATATAGTCTCAAGTCAGATTCAATGTTGATTCCAAAACTTTAATATTGTTTGGTATCTCTATATAATTACCAAATAAACAAATGATACAATAAAGTTTGTATTTCATTAAATTTCAAAAACTATAAAATGAGACTTATCTTTATATAGAAATCTTTCACATAAATTCTTGAAAACCAAATAACATTAAACTAACCTGGTCTGCTGAAGAACAGCTCTCATTTTTCTGGGAGTTGTGTTTGAGCGAATCGGTGGTGTCGATGAAAAGCGCTAAAATTTACAGCTAAATAATTTTCAAAACACATACGTTGTAAAATATAATCAAAATAACTTTTATTAAAAATATTTGAAGAAAACTGTTACTTTCAATAGTAAGTGGTGAAGAAAATTGTATTTGGGTTTAACAAGCTTTTGATGGATACAACTCAAAACGATAGAAATGTGTATAAATGAAAGACTCCATGAAATTTGTCATAAAAGTTTTCACCGATAAGTCCGAAATCGATAAGATGAAACTAAACGAGCGAGTAGAATTCCATGGCGAGAGCTGATAACGTACGTAATGCCTCCTTAATTTGGTTTCAAAATTCAACAGGCAGACCACCCGCGCTGATTATAAACTCTGCAGGACCACACCTAATAACCACCCCCCCCCCCCAACGGGGCTGATAAGTTGCTAACCTGGTGTTTTCTCTGATCCAAATCATCTGGGGTATACGATCTACGCGAAGGATTTTCGTAGGAGTGGTCGCGCGAGCTAAATGTATAAATTCAACCTTACAGATGGAAATTTAAGGTATATTTAGAATTTATTTATTTTTACAAATATAAGTTAAAAATTTCAATTGAGAGAGTTTTCATTGCCCTATTCTCACAATAGCACTTTAAACGTTCAAGTCTACTTAAAAAATCAAAACAGTGTTTCCAATAGTTTACAGCTTTGAGGAATAAATATGTAATACAACTTTGTCTATTTGTAAAATAGTAAAAACACAATAACTTACTGCATAACAGAGTTTCTTTTAGAAAGAGCTTGTTGCTTTGCTAGAGTATTGAAAAGGACCTCTTGATTAGCCATCGCCAAAGGGGTCATGTGTCCATCGTCTAAAAACTTTTATAAATCTTTGAAATAGAGAATTATTTTTTTAGATCTTGTTTCATTAGATAAAAGTTTCTAAAATTTCTATATCTAGCAAACTTACCATGTATTTGTACGGGCATCATCATAATAACAGGTTGGTTTCCGTTAGTAGCTGGTAATTGTGGTACTGGCGTACAAGGTACTGGTATATCTGATCTATCAGCATTGTAAGTATTTCTACTTGGCGGTGGTGAAACATCCACGCATGATTCCTAAACATATATATGTTCAATCTGTGTCATCAGCTAGGTTTCCAGCAAAGTGTCTGGACAGTAGCGGTGATATTTGAACTCAAATGGAAAATCGGTGGATTGGATCCATTTATTGTATTCACCGTCTGTCGTCAGGTTACTGCTCTAGAAACTTAGCTTTTGATACAGACCATATATCTGAATATTAAATATCTAAATAAATATAGTACATTTTTCCAGTTATAAAGTTTGATATTATATTTTAATATCACAATTTACCTTGATTTGACTATATCCGTTTGATCTCTGTGAAACATTAGCTACATTATGGTTTCCGTCAACCTCTTCGTAGGTTCTATATCGGGTTAGACTTTTAGATCTACCATCAGAAGGATTTTGAGCGCGCGGTATTGATGGTCCCTGTAAACATTATACATCACGAAAATCACATAAAAACATATTTCCATAACATAATAAAACAATTCAAGTATACTTGCTTTATTTTAATATTTTCTAAGCTTGCCAAAACTATCTCCTTTTAAATTTGTATTTGCTTCATATTGTTCGGTATATAGTTTACCTTGAATTTATTGCAAAAATAGCAATAATACAACGTACTAAGATTTATATTAATCCAATATAAAATTAAACGTACAACTTGGTTTCTATCTATATATGCATATTTCTCACTTCCACTCGTGTAGAAGTCATTAGCTGCTTTGTCATAGACTCGAGCATACCCAGCAGAGCCTTGTGGAACAGTACGATCGTATGCCTGCAAAATAGACTTAGTGTAAATAAACTTTGAAAATTTCCTTTAGAGTTTTGGCTTATTTATAGCCATAAACAACTAAACTTTGCTTTTGGAGTTTCAAAAAGACTATGGTAGTGGGTATCGGTTATTAAGAATTACCCTCCTTGTTATACGATGGTTCCTAGTTGGACTTGAGTTTTAAAGATTACTTATAAAAAACTCACAACATCATAATCATGAGACGGTGCCCCTCGACCTCCCTTTATTGAGGTTGCAATGTGTTTTGCAGACATCTGATCAACAGCTCGCAGGTCTTCTGGAGATAACACCTAAACATTAATTATGAAAATTATATCCAACTGTAAATGTTTTTATTTGTATTGCAATACTTTAGCTAATTGCTTACCTGATCAAAGACCTCATCCAAGAATCGATCAACATCACGATTGCTCTCCGGTACTGGCATTCGACTGAAACATAAACGTTTACATAAAGATGTTTCACGGACTTTACCGAATTCTAGAAGCCACGCTCATTCCGGAGTATTCACTGGGCACTGGCCCATTTCTAGGCATTGTCGACATTCTCGAATCGTGACCATTCCTAAAAACAATATTTAGGTTTTGAAACTTTTAATGATGAACCGATAGTTTTGTTAGAGGTACTATATGTTAAGTTATATAAATGTATATATTTAAAGTCATTTAGCTTACTTTATTGTTTCATAATTATTTGCCGAACCAGTTGTTTCATAGTTGCCGTTCATTTTCTCGTGATAGTTGTTATTTGAAACTGAAACAACAGTTTTAGAAGCTACTTGAATAATATTCCAACCGTCATTAACCATTCTGTATTGGTTCTGTGGATATTGAGCATATTGAATTGCATGGGGAACTTGTTGTGTGGTCAATTGTTGTTGATACTGCATGGGTGGTCCACCCATCATGGTGCCCGGCATAGCTGGCATCATCTGAGGCATCATTTGGGGGGCCATCATTACTGGTACATATTGGATCATGGGCTAAATACAATTCTTAAGTTCAAAAAACAAATTTTTTAAATTTTTAGTTAATATAAACTTTGGTTAAGTTGAAACAAACTCTTGCTAATTTACTAATGTACAAAACTTTTCAGAAAATAAGATCAAATTTAACAATGATAGTATAACAAACAGCTAACTAACTAACCATTGTCATTTGGTTTGGATACGAAGCATAGTTGGACACGTATATCTGGTTATGTCGTTCATCGTTACTTGGTATCATACCGTTGTTAGGCTGCGAAACTTTTCGGTTCATTATCTGCAAAATATTTTTCCAATGAACTCTTTTTCCGACTCGGTCTACCTCTTGTTTGGTAGGTTCGGGTGACAGAAGTGGGGGCGGGGAGGTAATCGGAGTGCGAGGCTTCGATCGAGGAGAACCTATCAATTTGTATATTTTCATTATTACTTTGAGTTTGAAATAGTTTGATAAGAAAGACTCAAAATTTAGTTTTTTTTACTGGAATTGAGAACACTTATTCGATGGTATTCAACTATAGTCGATAGTCTGTAGTCTATACACTATAATCTGTATCAAAAGCTAGCTGATTTCCAGCGCGGTATACTGGAGAGGGGCGGTGTTAGATTAAAGCGATTGTGCTTTTGAAGAAAAAGCTCCCAATCTAATTTTCATATAACACCACCTATCTCCGGGATACTACGCTGGAAACCCAGTTTAAGATACAGACTATACTCAATTTTAGTATTCACTTCGTTTCTTATTAATCATAGTGTAACAATAGTCTCCTTCTTCTTCCATCTCTCCATTATCATTTACTTTAGGATTATTGACTACTTGTGGAACTCTAGTCAGTTCAACTGTTTCGTTTAGAGATACATTTGTCTCTCTATGATCGTCGTGTAAAGAATGAGATGATCTTGCTCTAGGTGACAGGGGATTTGTCCTTGGGGATGCAGTATCGGTAGTTCTTCTGGTGAGAATATCCCCAGAATTGTTACGACTTCTTGATTGCCGGGGTGATTTCATGCTTATAGGTGACTGAGGGTCCGCCGAACGTTCCCTTGGTAATCTTGGTAGGGTATGTGGCGAGCCTATACCGTTAGCTGACAGGTCTCTACGACGGGAATCTGGTCTACCATCCATGCCGCGGGCACGCCGTTTCTCGACAGGGCTCCTGAATAAAAGAATGTAAAATGATTATTTTATTCAGACAAATAAAAATAGACCGAGAAAATAGAACTTCCTAACAATTTCAGTTCAGTTCGTTCGGTTACAACTGGGCAGGCCTTCGAAAATCAAATTTATAAAATGTACAGCTTTCAAGAATTTTTTGGCAACTTTTTTTAATATGATCAACTTACATTATTGCTTTGTTGAGAGTATCGACTACAGGCGGCTGCGCCTTCTTCGAGTTCACTGGTGGTAAGGTTCGCTCGTTTGTAAAGTTTAAGAAGTGAGCTCTGTAAGAATACAGTTTTAATAGCGGATTGCACAAAATAGTGACTTTTATCCCGGAATTAATTAAATACCTTCTATTCTGCTGTTTACCACATTCCAGTTCGGCTAAAACATCATGGAAGAAGGTTGTACCAGCAGAGGAATAGATTTTATTATCGCTCTCTAGTTCCATAGTCCAGCCACTGGGATTGCCAACACCTCTTAAAACAAATATTCAAATTCTAGTTAATGTTTTTGGGTTGTTGGCAGTATAATTTACATATTTGCTCTTTCTCGTCGGCTGGACTCAGCTTTATAATAAGCAATTCAAAATCTATCATTTTAAGTTGTTTTTTATTTGTCGTTCGGGTACCTATTACACCTACTACAGTAAGTTTACCTGAATTAATTACTATGAAAATGAACTGGCGAATAAACACTCTCGTGGTTGAGAAAACCTCAATTGCAAATTTTATTCTACCTGAATCTCAACAATCTGTTTGCAATCTCAGAGTTTGTTATCCATGGATGTGTTTCTACTCGGATTTCTTCGCCATTTTTCATGGTCACTGCAGCTGAAGAAGTGTTATGAGTACGGAGTGCCGACATTTCCAGAACTGATGCCGGTAGTAGTCGTGAAGTCTAAAGTTATTTAAGAAATTTTGTTTTTATAACTTTTTCTAATTAATAAAGTATTTCAGCAAAGCTTTCGACTAACCATTGAGTCCGGTACTTTGAACCGTTGCTGTAGTGTATTGCGAACATAGGAACCAACAGGTTCGGGAATACTCTCTGAGAATCTGAAAACACAAATAAAATTTTCATTAATATTTGAAGTGTACCCTTGTAACATCGGAATTATATTTTCGGTCGGGGGGAAGGCCCCAATAGCCATTTCGATAAGTTGATACCCTCTCTCGCAAGCCAACTTTTCTCTGTTACGGTAGCATTGGTTACATATTTGCACGAATATCTCATCTCGCTGACACGGATTCGTAATTCCCTGAATTAAATGAGTAACTTTCTTATTTAAAAAATGAATTAAAACGTAATTCGAAAAAAACCTACCTGTTGAATAATATATCTGCTAAGGTCTTCCAACTGAGTTCTGTTTAGCTTTGTATCGTTCATGAACTTTAATATTAGTTTGAATATTTCAATTGACATTCGATAGTCAAGCTCGCCTTCTTTGTGTAAGAAAGGAGTTATGATGGGCTCGCGACGAATCTCCAAAAGATGACCCTAAGAATAGCAAGTTAGTTTAATGTTAAATATCATATGTTTAATGAAAAGTTGCAATTTTATTAAACCCAGACGGAAGAGGGTGAACAAAGCATTTTACATATTTATTATCTTATACTTATTTACCTTATAATATTCGTCGGCAAAAGCCTCCATTCTCACTGGCTCGATTTGCACTCTCTTCTTGATTTGGAAGTCAAGATAGGTGTTCGTTTTCTTTGTGTTTGGTCTGTCATCCGATCTGAAAGGAAATATTATAATAAATAAATATTTTATTAAGAAAAACATTAAAAAACCCACTTGCTGCTAGCTTTTTCCAAAGTGTCCGATACTTCCGAATCCATGTCTAGATATCCAACAACAGTGGATGGAATGGGTTCCTGAAACATTTGAAACATTTCATTTCCCTAACTTTTGATAAGAATAACCTCAGTCGGGTCTTGCAGGCCCTCTCTGTAGGCGTCAAGGCGTTTGTTTCTTCTAGATTGCTTTCCTATTCTTTTTAGTAGTTCCTCCCGCATAGCAGCACTCTCCTTTCTAAATATTTAAATACTATTTAAGTTGATTGAGTGAATTCTATTGAGATCAGACTACGCAGTTCTGGAGTATGTTAACTTTTTGTTGTAATGTTTATGTATATAATTGTATTAACTTGCCTTGCTTTCCATCCTCTGAGGCCTGCTTGCAGTGTAATTGTTGCTTTTCTTTTCTGTAAGTAACGCTTTCTAACTGCATACATTCGCATGGTTTTCTGAATTCTTCGTCCAGCGTCTTTTCTGGCATTTTCTCTAGCGTTACACAGCTTTTGATGGAGGGCCTCCCGTAAGAAAACGTAGTTTCTTCCTAAATTAAATATAATTGTTCGGAAGGTAATAGTTTTAGTTTTTCTTAATGTATTTACACTCGGCTTGTGAATCATTATAAATCGTTTTTGAAGAGTTCTTGCAAACACTGTTGGATCTTAAATGATTTATAGAAATTATAAAATACTTAAAAAACTATATTACCTATCTTGAAGTTACCAATGTTCTTAATTCCTTGTCCTTCGAGTATGTCGATTATTATTTCTTTCTGATTTTGACACATAGCAATGTCGGATGGTAGAATACAACGGAAACTAACATTAAAAATTTAGTTATTCTTATAAAACCTTCTATAAAACTTACTTTTGTGCAAACAACAAAAATGGTATCCTAACCGGAAATCCATTCAGTCGAAACAAAAGCAATTCCGTGATAGAATGAGCTTTTATCTGACGGTTCACCGTGGTAACGTCGAACTTGCTCGTCAGCCGTTCATTATTCGAACGAATACACCGAATAAAATGTGAATTTCCACTGAAAATTGTATTTCAATTGCTTATCTTAACTTTAATTCTTACTTGAAAAGCTTTTCAGCCATGGTATTGAGAGCTAGGGTGTAATGTTGTCCAGAATATTGGGTGTAGTCAGCACGCTCCCTACCGGTTGCGAGCGGACGGAATATCATTGAAACAATCGAAAATACAAAATGTTCTATGTTAATAATTATAATAATTATACCGAATTTTGGCTCTCCGCAAATATCTTAAGCAGAATAGCTGGTACAATACGTTTGTTTCTGTGAAGGTAATCCTGGACTAGATACCAAGTTGTTCCTGCATAGTGCCGGACGGAAAACTCGTTGCGATCCCGGTTCCTAGCCTGAAGTATCTCAGATAAAATAATGAAATATTTCTATCTGACCTTTCCGTAAACTCCCTTGTCCAAATGATTCAAATTACAGTGTTGCAGATAGGTTTCGTCAGATCCCTGAATGAATTTTTAATACTTCATTAGAAAATGATGAATTTTTTAAACTACTGAGTTTAAGCCTTTCTTTTTTTCTCAAACTCACTTTTGGAAATTTGCATTCATCATCAAGCAGGTTCAATAAACCATGTGGTTTCTTCATCAACAAGTCCAACAACTTTGTGTTATCTAGGTTTTGTGGAATCTAAAAACTTTATTTTATATAAATAAGGAACTAGCAATCTGAGAACATTTTTTAAAGGCTTAATTTTGTAGTCTTTTCCATAACTTGAAAACTGATATTCAAAACTGGTTCTAACCTCAACAGGAGCATGTACACCTTCTCTTATATAGTTCTCCATTGTCTCGTTAAATGATTGTCGCACAAATATATGTTCCATCTTCTCGTTCACGGTGTTTATCAACAGTTGCTCTAAGCCGTTTGAGTTGTATTTCTAAATTTACGGTTAGAAAGTGATAAAAATAAATATGAACCTCAAATCCATAATAGTCAACTAAGGTAATGGTTGCGTTGCTATCAGTACACTTAAAGTTAAGCGAAATTCTGCCAAGAACCCAGTTGAATAACTCCTCGTACAACATTACTACTAAAGAGTCCCTAAAATAATTATGAAATGTAAAGAATTCGGATATTCTGCATTTATCTATGAAATATTTCCTGCTTTCAACAATTTTTCGACATCTATCTATTGTCAAAGCTGTGTAACTTTAGACAAATCAACTCTACTATTTAAAAAATTATTTAAATTAAAATATGGTTGAAATTCAAAATACAAAAAAGTATTGAACTTCTTCTGAATACCTTGCATCCAAACTTTGTCCCATATTGTAAGGACTGGTTGAGAAACCCTCGTCTGTTTTCTAAATACATAGGCTTTAATTTTTTGTTTTTGAATATTCACCATACCACAATTTTCTGAGTGAAAGTGGATAGAAACTGCTGGAAGTCGATATCGAGTAGATGCGATGCCCATTTAACCTCGGTTTTGTTTCCAACCTCAACACAATCAACGCTTGAAACCGCCTAGAATACGTTTTATATAAGTAATTACGCTTCTTTAAACAAATAAGCTATAAAGCAACTTAAAAATAAATAGTTTCAATTATATCCAATGTATAATGTAAAACAGTACTACTTATTTTAATTATAACTATTTTAAATGCATACTTACCGTACGCTTCTGCTTAAAGAATACATTTCCAATATGCAGAATGGCAATTAACGTCTTATAGACAACTTGTCTCTGGCTGTCGGAAAAGCCAAGAATATCCAACGATTCTTCCAGAAGATTAAAGTTGTTCCCATCAATCTCCGGTGTTTCAATTGTTCTGCCCTTTAAATAATCAATGAGCTTGGATTATCATATTTATACTTACCTGGTTTACATAGAAAAACCTTTGTCCCTCTCGCAAACCGTACTTGCCGCGAAGCTCTTGTGGTAAACCGTTCAGAATCTAAATCGATAAACGTTAAACAAATGCAACTTGGTCTGACAAAAAAGTATAGTCTCCAACAAGAACCAGTTTTTCTGAACAGTATTAGCAAGAGGAGCGACGTTGGATTAAAATGAATGAACTTTTGAAAACGGGCTCCCAATCCAACGTTCTATTCATGTTCAATGAACACCGCTGCTCACCCAGCATATTGCGCTCTAAACCTAGCTTTTGGTTCAGACTGTAATATAGTATATCTTACAATTAGCTTTCTTTTTTTACAAACCTCGTAGAAAACGTTATAATTGCGTTCTCCGGGTTTCTGCTGTACTACTCGTGATCCCTCGATTGGTAGTGTCGAACGGACATTTAGTCCAGATAAAACATTTCTAAAATATACGAGCGAACTTTTTATAAACATGATTTGAATATGTTTTATATAAATTATATAAAATGTTACAGTTTTCAAATATATAAAGTACAATTTTATATACTGATTTTATAATCTACTTACTTTTTAAATAAGAAATCAGCGGCGTATCCGAATCTTGTTGCACCCTCATTCTTTATCGTTTTGGCCGTAGCAAAACTGTTAAAAACTGTCAACAACGCGTTTGTCTATAAGAAATAACTCTATAAAACAATTTAAAGTTTAAACTTACATGTTTCTCAGTTACTTTGGATCCGGGCAAAGAACTGAGATACTTCATGACTTGTCTGGCATTGAACGATTTGCCCGAACCCGATTCTCCACTAAACATATTTTATATATTTATTTTACTATATTATTTTGAAATATAAAAAAAACAAAACATATTCTTATTCTAACCTAAGAATAATATTCTCCGCATCAGATCCTTCAGAAACGGCTTGAACTGCGTTTCGTGCAACACCAAATACATGTCTAAAATTAAAATATTTTGATATTGGAAAATTTTTAAGCTCATGCAAAAATCTTTGATAACTGGAATTCGAAAAGACTTACGCTGTTCTATTCGCCGTGCGGTATTGCGTGATGACGGAATCATCATAGATCGGATATTTCTCGCAGGGGTTCAATGCAACAACAGTACCACTTATATTAGTCTAAAATTAAACCTATGCTTCGGAAAACTTGTTGTTCTCACGTAAATACGTTTGTTACTGAACCTATCCTGCAGAGTATGGAGAATTGAGACTTCGGATGGGTCCCTGAAAAAAATATACATATTTTGTTGTGTATTTAGAAAGTGTACCTAAGCTCCATCAAGTCTTCTTTAAGAGAGTTATCCTCCATATTACGTTCTGGTAAATAATAATAACTTCTATTGATTACAGTTTGCCTAAAAGCAGTTATAGTAAGTAGACACAATTTAAAGAAGTCTGTTATATAACAAATGTTACAAAAGATGGGGTTTATAGAACTGATTGTGTAGATATCTCAAATGAGAGATTAATGTTACAGAATAGTCTGCATTCTTGTTGCATATTGTATCCGCTAGCAAAACCTGACAACCAACGTTTATGGGTCAACAGTATCAATTCCTATATAACAACAGTTGATTAACTATCAAAGCTGCTTGTTTCAAGGCTATGTTCAAAAAGTAACAGAAACTACGCAATTATAAGTGTTAAGCATTTTCTATTGGTTAAAAAAGCAACTTTTTTATGGCATAACGGTCTTAAAAAGTATAAAAGTATTACTGTCCAAGATCATACGCTTAAAATTGTGATTTTTAGAGTAACAAAATGTTGAAATAACAATTCTTATCCAACTGTTCTAGTTTTAAATGAAGTGTATAACATATTTTTTTATTAAAACTAGTGTATATTTGAGGCATCTAATTGGATTGGAAAAAATGAGACACTTCGTACATGACAATAAGAACGCGCATTGACCGTTCACCTATTTTTTTCATGATGGATTAGTGTATCGAGAAGAGAAAAAGCAGACTGCACTATCATTATTTATCACCTCACAGACAGTTTATTAATTAAGTTAATAAAAAGCAAGAACTGTCATACATACGAGCATAAAATATGGTCAAACCCGTTTGTACCAAAACGGGGCTCAACCGACCGAATTTTTAAGAAACCTACTGGAAGAGAAAACACTTTTATAACAAAGGGGTATATAAAGTTGTATTATGTAAAGTATAATTATAAATTAATTATCTACATTAAGAAACATATGTATTGTATGATATTAGTGATAGTAGATAAAGATGTATGTGTATAACGGTGACCTTATGGGGTTGTGGGGGTTCGCCGTGAATGAATTGAAAACAGTTCACGGTCATTCACCTATCATATAATCAACAGTCACATAAATAGTTGAGAGATATAGTTCGAAACTTCTGAAATAGGCCGACAGTGTGGTTTAGCATTTCAATTAATTTCAAATGCAAATTGTTACGCTTAAGGGGGAACTTCGGCTTAAGCCTTAAGGATTTGATTTGAGCTGCCAATATAGATAGCTTCCAATCATTTCCTAACACCATCTAACAGGAATAGCAATAACATTTTTTGAGTTTGGTTTCTATAATCTGTATTTTTTTAAATTTGTGTATACGGATTGACAACCGAACAATCGTATTCGTTCTATGAAGACCACACAAGTATCCATATTGCGACACAATTAGGGTATAATTGGTGGTTTAAAGCAAATTTTGAATATAGATGGCATTAGAGGTTTGCTAAAAAATAAACCGATCAAGCCGCAAAATTGGTAACAAATATTGGATGAAATTTTATCCACACAAAAGTAGAGTCTCGGTCACTGACGTTGTTATTGCGTTTCAAATTTCATAATACAGTAGTAGGCTTACATAGTTGATAGTGCCATATTATCAACATTTGTTCTTCAACAAAGTGCTGGTTTCTTTCATGTTTACCTTTCTAGGTTCGGAAGTTTTTATAAACTGTTTTGAAAAAGTTTTTTTTCATGTATCGTTCGTATCAAAATAATAGTAGAATTCTTCCGGTTTTCGGATTTCAGTCATTCATTCCGCAATATAAGCATAGACGACTCATTTCTGGCATTCAGTCTTCGGGTGCACGAAACATGGGTTACGTATAGTCTACGGCCAAGGCTTATGCAAGGGTATACGGTACGAACTGCAAATTTTAATGGATAGCGGCCGAGTAATGGCCCACGAAAACGCGGACTAGTCAATGATGCATTGTAGAACACCATATCTAACTTATGTTTATAAAACAATTAATATATATCAGTGATTAGAACTACTTTGCGCTTTTTAAAATGAGCACTCAGACCTTTAATTTGCATATAATTTGTCCGCCGACTATAAGCTGCTGGTTTCCCAAACCTTCTGCATCTACGGAGAGTGAAACCTCAACCTCAAATTGTCACAGGTTTTGAAATGGACTATTTATCTGCAACTTTATTTACGTTCTCTGTTAACGTCTAACGTCTCTTACAATTGTACACTATTTTGTTTGTCTATCCACCTCTCTCTTAGTACACTATTTCACACAGCGGTTACTATTGATTATTGTTTTTTCAACAGGCACACTAGACGCCTTGTAAAACATTTGGTTATTTTAATATTCTTTATTCGGATTAAAAATGAAGTGGTGAAGATAATTTTCATTTGATACCTTTATTATTTTTGAGATTGACAGTTTTTTTAGTTTATGTCGGATACAATGGAAACGGTGGATACATTTTTCGATATCTTTGTTCGCGAAGTTTCAGAATTTCCAATGGAACAAACTAAGGTATTTAATTTAATAAATATGATAAAAAGTCAGAAAATTAAAAATAAAGTATTAACTTTGTTAACTACAAATTCAGGTGCCCCTCGAGTACCTTTCAGTTCTGCCATCCACAAATGAAAGTTACTGTGTGCGAAAAACGCTCAGTGTAGCTGAAGCCGAGTTTTTGATGAATTGGGAACTTTTCATTGCTGTGAGAATGGAAAATGAGGCCACCGAAGAAGTTAGGTAAGTTACAAATTTGTCAGTTAAGATTATTAATTTCTAAATATGATGTTGAAATTTAAATTTATCGGAATTTATGCATCCTGCCAAGTTTTAATTTAAGAATTGTTGTTTCTACTAGTTTTCAAATGTTCAAATACAACCTACCATATCGATCATTATCTAAATTACTGCTTACTTTTTAGTAACGTTTACTTAATTTACGGTGAAGATACCTATCTCCAATTGTTACAAATAAGAAAAACATGTACATTAGAGGTAAGGAAGCGACAATCTATTTAAAATATGTGTTCTCATTTTAGACTAGTAAAGTTCGCGCGATAGTCTTCACAGTACCTAGAGAGATCTATTTGGCGGTGCGGAACTTTCCAAAAGAAAGCAGTGCGCGACAGTATCTATTTGATAAACTACTATTAAGAGTAGTTAGGGAATGTCATAATAGAACATATAAATGGAGAACTATTGAAGTGGTAAGATTTTATTAAAAGTAGTAAGTTCACTTAACTTAAGCTTATTCTTGTAAGAAGAAGTTTCATTTAAAAAAACATTTGTTTTGATAGTATACAGAACGTAATTTCCATGTTTCATTTATTACATATAAAAAAATAAATTATATATATATTCCGTTTCTTCCAGTTGAAAAATTTGCGCAAAATTATGGATGCACACATTGATGAATGCTGGAACATTTGCGAGCAGGAATTCTGGCCCCGTCTTGTAGTAAGTTTAACTAATTTTAAATAACATTCTATTTTCTTTTTATGTTGTTTTATCATATAACAAAGTTAGTGTTCACTACTTTAGAGTTGGAAACGTGTTTTAATGATGTCATGTGCTCACAAATCAGTGTTCAACGAGATTATTAAATATGCTGAGATTCAAAAGGGCCTGATACTACAGTGTAAGTCATGTTTCGTTACTAGTCTATTATAGTTAACCAATTTCTGGTTTTAAATATAAGATTATAAATATAATCTATTTTGCAGCTGTGACCGACCCAACCAAAGATTGGCAGTCAATTCTGGAAATTTCTCTGCATATGATACTCAGTAAAGTTCTCGAATATGGTCCCGAACCAGTCAGCGTCTTTATTAGAAACACCAATAATTGTAGACCCGTTACACCGCCTACTCTCGTTACTGTAAGTGTATAATTCCTTGGTGGTCTCTTAAAGGCACGGTAACTCAATAATTTACATTCAATTCCAATGTTTAACTAGATAGAGCTATTAATACTGAGTTGAAATATAAGGACCAAATATTTTAACGACTATTTTGAGAGGAGGTCTGGCCGTTTGAAAATCCTGCCACTCTGCGCTTAGTTTAAAATCGAGGCGGAGACCGGGCATTCTGGGAGCGTGGTCTTGGCTGTGCGCCCTCTGCATGAAAGTTGCGGTTCTCTTATATCTCGCGAAATACAAGTTGAAACAGAAGGGCCAAAATTGAAAATATAAAAATATTTCTACCATTATTCGGGCTGAAAATCATGAAAATTACGTGTAACCATCCAAATTTCGATTGTTTCTCTAGTTCGATACTAATTTCAATGAAAGTAAGCTACAGTAAACCAAATCACTTGAACCAGCTCATTTTTTTACTTTTCGAGCTGATTATTTTAAAACAATAAATTTTGAGTGAAAACTTTGGGTGTACCTTGCTGTAAATACCTATTTTACAAAGAAAATGATGTCCTTAAGTTACGAAATTTAGTTCGAAAAATTGCTAACGAATTAGTTTTTAGATGAATTTTCAGTTTGAAACTCTTTTAAATTGTTTTGGTTTAGAAAATGTCAAAACAATTTCCTGACAAAAGACATCAAGAAGTTAACAAGAAGAGGCAAACTTCTAGTGAACACGACACCCAAGCAGTAGCCGACGATGGAGACCATGTACCACAGAAAGTAGTCAAATGAACATAAAGCAGACAAAACTAAAGTTTTAGAAGAACCGACGACGTGACATTCAGGAAACGGTTATTAAAATCGAAGAAGTGGACCTAGATATCAGTTCCTGTGAAACTGTTCAAGAAGGTATGTAATTATAGTTCTGTGCAGAACAGATCTTTATTTCCTTTTAGAAGGAGTGGTAGATGCTTCTATTTCAATTTATCGCCCTGAAACAGCAAATGTCCCTTGTTCTAGTGAACTTAACTATAGTCAGCTTCTCGAGGAAAGCATAAACGCAGTCGTTGAAGAAAGAAATATGGGTTAGTTTGGAAAATCCTAAAATATTATCTATATAACTTTATAAGGTAATCATTACTTGTTTTAGTTACTACGGAAATTTCCAACCCAAGCGAAGAAAAGCTGTTACGTCTCGAAAGACTTGCCAAGGCCGTTGAATCTCTAGAAAAGCATGGACACACAGTTCCGAAAAGAATTGTTGCCGATATTATGAAAACTCTATGATATTATTAAAGTAAAAATATAAAAATAAACAATTTATTCAATTTTCATTAATAATGTGGGAAATATAATCAATATGAACGGCAATAGCGTCGAACTCTCTAACGAGATGTCTGATTCTAATGTACAGCGGATCTTCTTCAGATATCCATTTTGCCATTTCAGTCTTCATTATACTCATTTCTTTCTGAATTTCCTGTGCAATTTCGATATGTCCTCGAGTGATCTCTCGGTATTCCAAGGTGAACAGGAACTGTTTGATTAGATTCTCAACATGGAGGATCCATGCGGGCTCGATGTCATACTGTTCATGCAGTTCTATAGCCAAAACTGAGAACTCATTGCTCTGCACCACCACAAACTCGCGCAACTCTGTTTTCAACTGGTCAATGTAATCGTCACGAACTGTAATAAGGAATTGGCCTGTTTCTCAAACTTCTGTTAACGTTTAACCTAGGTGCGAACATAATCCCGGATGGGCTTGTTTAGTTTGAGATGAGTGACAAAAAAGTTTCGGAGGTTATTTTTGAGAAATTAGATTTGTTTTCCACAAATATGAACAAACCTTTTTTGGTATTTCTTGGAGGCAGAGCAAGGCTTGTAGCCACAAGAACACACTAAATAACAATATATAGAGATAGTATATATTTTCTAACTCAGTATTTAGTTCCAGGCAGTAGTGCAATTTTTACTGTAGTATGGTTAACTTTTAAAAGATATAGTGTTGTTCAAGAGTAAAGAGGCCGTTTCTTCTGTGTATATTTATAAAATAGTTGCGTATTTAGCAAACTTTGAAGAAAAATGTTGCGAGATAGACCTTTAAATTTTTTAACACTGCCGCTTGCTTCCCTTTTGGATTCGGCTACAATCAAAATTCAACAAAATTTGGAAACCAACCAATACTAGAAGTTTGTTCATCGTTGCTTGCAATATTCAGAAACGTCCGGTTTAAATACTAATTTATATGAATGTTTTGTCTAGATGAATAGGCGATGCACAATGTAATTCATTGAATTTTCTTCCTGTTCTCTTTCGATCAAATAACATTTTCCCCATTGTCTACATCTTGAAAAATACAAAATCTTGTGTTTTTTGTGGAATTTTCTTTGACTAATGCTCTTAAAATTTGCTCGGAAGAATGCAGTTATCATATGTAGAAATGATTCAGAGAGTTAACTTCACTGTGAAAAAACCACCCACGTCGATTACCTTTTCAACTTTAATGTTACTTTGAGAGTTAAACTGTTTGGAAAGACGGCAAACAACTAAAAGTGTTGATTCACCTAGGAATGGATATATATACTCTTGTTGTCAGTAATGATTTATATAACAAATGCTGGAAGTAAATACCAAATGATGAATCTCTGGAATATATAGTCTCTTTGATAAAAATCTTCAAGAAATTGTAACATAAGAAATCTTAGGGTATCAGTATAGAAAGTATAAAAAACTTTTCCTTGTCTGGTACTTTTAACTGTGATGAGCTACTCTTAGCGGTTTTGCGGTTTTCATCAGTTCGATTGGAGGCACCTTAGACTAAGCCCAAATTTTGAGATTATATTTTCTGTATATCCTTGTTTACATAATAAAATCTTATGGTGAAACATATTTAATAAACTTTCGGGAACCGATAAACATGTGCACATTCAATATTATGACCCATAAAATAAACAAAGGCAAGAAATGTATAATATGTACAGTAGAACTGAAGCACTGATTAGCAATTTCGTATCACAGTTAGGAAATAATAAAACTAGCATATGGAATATTGATGACAGGTTAATTTGTTTAGTGTTACTATTCTTGTTGTACCATACAAACATCATATATACAGAATACTGACCTGAAATATAACATAAACTAATAAGAAACATAAAACAATGAAACATTACCAAGGCAGATTAAAATTACATCGAAATTGAATAAATCTACCTATTTATTATTCCTCAGGAGCTAGGCTTCCGCCGCTGTTATCAGCGAAGCTTTGTTATATGCAAATAAATGGAAAATTGGTGGATTGGAAGCCTTTTCTTCAAAACTACATTTGGATACAGACTATATAGTCGGCGGACTAATCGTTTGCAGTTAAAAGTCTAATAAATTTAAACTAGAGCATATATTTGCTCTAAATTTGCTCTAATTACTCTAGTAAGCTCTAACAAATTTGTAGTTCGTACCGTAACCTCTTGCAAGCGATTAGTCCACAGACTATACCTATATGTCGACTAGTGCAGTAGTGTAATTATTGAACCGAATGTAAACAAACAAACAAGTATTATAAAGAATATTAAATGTTTTAAAAGGAGATTTTAAATAACGTTACCTGCATGTAGGACAATCAGCCTTTCCTTCTAGCCAGCCGGTTGTGCTTTGTTGATTTTGTTTAGCAGCGAATACTTTACCCATACAGCTTACACACCTATAATAATCATAAGATATCCATTATAGATTCTACCTACCACATAGGTCTACAATTACAGTTTTGACAATTTGAAGCATTTGGGATTGGTCCCATGTTACCACAACATTTAACCAACTTCACATTTGCTCGGACTTCAGAGCAAGCTAGACATGGTTCGAGCTCCTGAAATATTCGAAATTAACACGTTATAAACAAGAATATAGTTTAATGGCAAATGAATAATAACACATTAGTTAGCTTGGCGGGAGGTCCACACTTACCACATTGTTTTCCACGACGTAGGGTGGGTTTTTGTGAGCCTCTTCGGTAAACACCTGAAAATTGAATAAAAATACAAAAATATTAGTATTTTATTAATAAGCCTAAAATAATTTTAAAGCAGATATTACCTCGGCAAACCTTTCGATGGTAGAGAGTTTCAGCTGAACACTTGGGGCTACAATAACTCGAGCAGCTCCTTGTAGATCAGCAAGTGTTATATTTGTAACTCTAAAATATTCAAATAATTATCATACAAAAAAAGTTAAACCTACTTAAACTCAATGTTTCCTCCAAGATGAGCTGGCACGGTGACTACTATTTTGATCAACTGAATAGCACCCAGTCGATTCAAATGATTTGACTGAAAAGTTGCAATATTACATTTTAACGTGAGCTAATTTAACAAAAAAATTATTTTACAGCCTATGGCTGATATACATATATGGTCCAAACATAGATACATTCAAAAATATTTACAGAAAGTCTTAATATTAAGTAATATAGGAGGTTTTAATGCTACTTACATGTAAATCTTCCGCATCAGTTACTTCGATTTGAACGTCTTCAACCCGCAAGACACGAAAATCATTCTTACCAATGAAGATTAACCAATTTGTCGTAATGAATACTTTACATGTGTCTAAAGTTGATATTATTAAACTAATATTTTTTGTTAATCTGATATTATAATAAGGACATATTTATTTATAGTCTTTAACTCACTGGATATTTTATGCTTAAACGTAGTTACTTCGGCGATTTCTCCGGCTATTTGATTACAAATAACGCTGAGGTTCGGTTCGTATTTTTTGAGGACTTGCATGGAGGCAATGCGTTGGAAGCCAGTTAGATTATGATAGACTAAGTAGGCAATTGAACCTGTAATAAAATAATAAATATGTTAGAAAAGCCGACAACTAACCCAACATGAACAACACCGAACAATTAGCAAAGTAATGAATGAACCTCGTAGGTTGGGCAGAAAATATCATGGCATGTTCGTAATACATGAATAGGTACAAAGAAAACACTAAATATAAATATAAATAAAACTGCTTAATAATTAAAATAACTCACAAAAAGGTAATGTGCCTAAAAAGGTACGGTTGACAACCATTCGTCTTGCTTGGTAAGGAATCACATCAGGATCTGAGTTGCCGAGAAAACTGGAGCAAAAATTTTCGAGACTTATGCCACTAGCTGAAATAATAATAATAGTATTATTATGTTTATTATTATTGTTATTATTAATTAAATATATTTATATTATGATCACTTACAACTGAGCCCGTCTGGTGGAAACATAAAGACCAGCATTAAAAACGAAAACAGTACACATTGGAAAAATATTTCACCATTCGTCAGGAAATATTGTTCTGAAAATAACTATTAATTACTGAATTTATTTTAGACTTACAAACCTTGCATCTTTTCATATTCACTTTTTGTTAATATTCTACCATGAGCAGCAACTAAAATAATTAGTAATATTTCAAATATAGCTAATTTATTTAACATACTATTAGTACGTTTTATACTAATAATTATTAATAAAGTTAAATACTAGCGAGTGTGCGTTCGCTGTAGGACACGGCCTTACGGGGCAGCAGAGACTTAGAGAAACGAGACAGTTTCAACAAGAAACGTTTCAACAAGATACAAGAAACGCACCTATTTTATAAATTAATTGAAGTATCAAAAACCTACACATAGTTAAATAAGAGAATCTCATTGGTATGAAATATCTTATTATGCTAATTTCTAAAGAAACCACCCAACATGCTAAACAGGAAGTGGGTGTTCTACTGGTTTTCAACAGTAACTAAATATACAAGTTAAAAATATATATCAAGATATATTGCCAGATATATCGCTAAAATATTCCCAGCACATATGGTATGGTTATGAAAATTTAAGGTGCTACTTATCGAAACAGACATGTTTAGATCTAGTTTACTGTTTGAATGCAAGCTTATGCTATGTTCGTTTTGCTCATAACACATGGATGGTTTTTTCAGGGCCTCGGCCAGGCAACTCAGCACTGTTCTGGGCAAAACAGTTGACCGGTTTGCTCCTACCCATGTTTTGCCTGTTCCGTAAGTTATCTGGTCTGGTGCATGACACTGGCTTTAGGATAATCTGTAGTGTGACAACACACGAGAGATTACAGACGTAGCTGTATTGCTATTGAAATGTTTTTGATTGTTTCTGCCTATATAAGGTAAGCAATACCGTATACCTGCACAATCCCCCTTTGTTAAATATGCAGTCCGTATTTTTTCTATATACATTCATCAGGCTTGGTTGCTAATTTTGCGAAATTAACTTTGCGCTACACAATAGTTTGAATCAGACAGAAAACTAGATAATATAGCATTTCGCAATTGAACAAATAAGTTTGTATTCGCGGTAATTAAGTTTATAACAAAGGCAACGAGGTGCTTGCTCATATCTGTCATTTAGCCAAAACTAATTACTTAAACTTGATTCTTTGGAATTGGAAAAGAAAATCCAAAAATTCAACAGCAAGATAAAACTGAATTAAACTTACTATCTCCAATGTTTTGTCTAGAGTAGTAGACAGAAAAAGACTGCACATAAGAGATGTTTCCTACAATTTTGAATAACAGCTGAAACCTTAATTTGGATTCATTCAGTGTTGAAACAAGTTTGTTCCTATATTTTACGAAACATGAGATCACAGATGTATGAAGCCAACATATGAGATGAATTCAGGAAGCGGGAACTCGATAGCAAATCACCCACGGCGCGGAGGATTCGAATAATCGACCTTCAGCTCATAGTTCTCAAACTGGCCTGGCCTGGCCTGGTTTTTCCAGATTTGTTCAGGCCGGGCCAGGCCAAGGTAGTAAATGTCACTTTTCAATAAAAAATTATTTTCAAAATTTTAATAAATTTACCCTCCATATTAATATACTACATATGCATTAAATAATACTAATATTAATATTTTCATGGGAATGTGAGAATTATACTTGGTTTTGTGGTTTTAGGCTTGGTTCAACACCATGGCCAGGTCGACCAAGCCAGTTTGTCCACTTCTCGTCAGCTTCTTACCCCTGGACTACCGCGCTCCCCGAACATAATAAAGAACAGTTTTTTTCTCTCAAAAAGAAACAATATGAACAAAATAAACAATTTTAAAGATATTTGTTGTTTGTTAGAAAACAGTTTCCACCGGCTGCTTTCCTCCGTAGTTAGTGATTACCGTTCGAGTTCGTGGGCCTGCAAATAAATCCTATCTTCAGTAATGTGCAAGAGTAAAGAAGCCGTGTCTACTGCTATCTTCAGTAATGTGCAAGAGTAAAGAAGCCGTGTCTACTGCCTATTTTTCCGATTATACACCGCGCCTTTTTTTAGCGTTGTGTACTCATTTCTATCAACTGCTAAGTTCAACTAGAAAATTTCGCAGAGTACTGGAGCGGTAATGGCAAAACTAACTCAGACATAGCTTGAATTTTCTGCGCGGCGTGCGGTTCTTACTATACTTTTCAAAAAGGAATGTACATCATCCCAAAAACATTTGCATAAGTAGGTCAGTAAACTCCCATTTGGTTTATAAGAACTGATAGTTATAACATTTGTTAAAGAACTAACTACTGAGAACTCTTCTGTCTGGTCGGTCTCCATTTTTGTTTGTGGTAGGTCGTTTGGTAGTTCTTCTAAAGAAATTAAGCAAACTATAATGAGTGAGAATAGCAGTAAGGAGTGGAAATAACGAATAAACGGTAAAAACAGCCTAAATGGCATAGTTTTTCCCACAAAATATTTAAAAATTCAAAAACCTGTCCCAAATCTTCATTCAAGTCAATCACAATGGATGGGAGCTTGTCCGCAGCCACTGCTATTGGGTCGTAGAAAGCTATAATAGCCTGAAAACAAAAACAAAACGGATAATCAAATTATGATGTTCATACCTTTCCAAGCAGGGTCCATACCATGACACCGTGCGATTTTCTAACTGCCGCGGACATGTGCTCAGGTAACATACGCCAACGAATTTGAAAATAACATTTAAACGTGACAAATATTGATATGAACGTGAACAAGGTATACCCCAATAGTTGCCAATCGGACAATGTCATTCCCTAAAAAAGGTTGTATTTAGGTATTTGCAAAAGAAGAAACTTCGTCGGTGTTAATGTCTCCATCATTTGTACTGCTTGATTTATGCAGAGCTTCTGCAAAGGAAAGACCACCAGCGATGCTACCGCTCAGAAGAACACTTCCCAGCAATATCCAATTGTTACTGCTAAAATGTTTAAATATAATAAACCCTGATATAAACTTATATAAATTAGAGTTTTTTTCCTATAAATATTTCTGAGACCGAAAAAATTGGCGCAGATGTCCCGTCCCGAATTGTCTTAATGTTGAACGTGGACGCCATTCAAGGGTACTTCAACTAGCTTCACCTACTTTAACATAATCTTCACCCACTGACAAGATTGATAAGAGTTTAAAACCTGCACGAGAACAAAGAATACTTTCTCATACCAGTATCCTAGCAATGCTATGCTTACATAATAATATGCAAACTTATTATTAAATACAACAAAATCGGCAGAAAACTGTAATTTTGAAATTATCTGCTTCTTAGATTAGTATATTACCATAAATGCATAAATGCAAGTTCGAATAACATTTATAAATAGATATGATACTATAAAATACTTTAAATGCAGCGGTTCTGTTATTTTTATTATCTTAATAGCTAAGTATAGTTGATATGGCAGAGACAATAACATAGTGCCGATGCGAGAAAGATGCCATACTTTATGGAAAGTAGACCCACTAAGATGAAACTCTATATGTTTAATATAGTCGGTCATTTTCAGCCAAGATATCTTGGTGATACCGATGTTGTAGAATATAATCTGATGGAATGATGTTGTATTATTATAGCAAAATGAGCTAAGATCAGTTAGTTAGTTAGTTAGTTGATACTAGTTATCTTACTTTGAGTAAATGAGATCAAATGTTCAAGAAAAAAATGATAAACACACTTAAATTATACCCCTGGAACCACTTACGAGCGCCCAAAAGAGCACGATCAAAAGCTCATGTGAGCTTTACTCACTCCTGGTTATAGAAGTTGCTGAACTGCCGAAACCCAATTATTAAAATTAAATTGGGCCGCACGAACGGGGCTTTATTTACTTCCGCAAGTCGCCCACTAGAAAGTCAGTACTCCAAGTTTTTTGCTAATTTGCAAAGTCTGTCCTTAATGATTGCTGAAATATTCAAAAAGAGAATAAATTGTGAAATATTTGTACAAAAGTTTATTGAAATTATAAAAAGAGCAAACAATTGGTTATTTGATTATATAACAGTTTCTAATGTTCGCTGTCGAGTTGATATTGAGTTGCTTCGTGGAATGGAGTTTTTGTTATTGTTATTAGGCTTCATAAATAATGAGTTAATACAACTGTACCAGCTGTTACTAGTGCTCGTACCGACTAAAAGTATTGTATAAAGTTACTTCAAACTAATTAGGTTTGTTAATAAACGTATGTAGTTCAGGTTTCCAGCGGAGAATAGTAGTATCCTAGAGAACATTGGTGTTTCATTAAAATAAATGTACTTCCCCCCAGTATACTCCAATGGAAACCTAGCTGTTGATACATGCTAAATATGCGTTATCTAGTTAACCCTACCTGTTTCGGTGGCTTGTGATGTGCTGCGCTCATTGTTTGCAATTCTAGTAATTCTTGCAAAGAAATGCCGCATACTGTAATGTGTAACGAAAGTAGTCAGAAGCGGCATGAGTAAGTAAAGACAGAAGACTATCTGGAAAGAAATAAGGCATTTAAGCAGGTTGAAATACCGTGCAATACTATGTGTCTTGCAATACATTCTTGCTAACAAACCTTTATAAAAAATGATGTTTGGGTTAGTTGCTCCTGCACATCGACGGTTAAATCAGCTACAGTTATTAACACAGGTTGATACAAGGCCACAATTGCCTAAAGAAGTTTATATTTGAATGGAACTCCCAGAAAACTGAACTGTTTTGATTTGCATTCGCCCTCAAAGCAACTCCGGTTTTGACGGTTCTGCTTTTTTGAAGGTGGCCTTATTTGAATTGGTCTTCTTGGAATTAGTCTTCTTTTCTCAATTTATTTCAAAAACTGTGTTAATATTTTGTAATTACACTATTATTAATCGGCTAACAAATTATATAACTTCTTTACAAACCTTGCCCAGTAGAGTACGTGTCATGACAACGTAAGACTTTTTCACAGCTGGTGATAGTGTTGAAGGGTTCACTCCTCTTTTTATTTGATAATAGCATTTAATAGGTATAAATACAGAGACGATTGTGAAAAGGTATAAAGTTATGTTTGTAATTCCTTCAATAACTTGCTGTAAAATAATTATATTTGTTGAAAACTCAAAGAACTGTTCTGTTGTCAGGTTTCATTCAAATTACAACAGCGTTTGTTCAACTTCTTTAAAACATTTAACTTTTCTTGTTTATTTGCTCTTTGTTATGAATCGAGCCTACCTGAATGTCACTTTTCTTAGGTACCGCCTCGATAAGGATCCACATGAACATTGAAAAAGGTGCCAATACAATCAAAATAGACAGTAGTGCATAATTAGTTTTTCTTAACAAAATAAAACGTTTATCATGAAATTAGATATATCACCCACTTAATCACAATTTCCAACCATCTACAAGACTGATAAGTGTTTATAATGCTAACAATAATAAATAGAATGCAATCAAGAAACATAAGGTACATATATACAACTGCCGAAATAGTCCAAACTTGGTTTGTTTCTTGTACTTCTGCAGGAACTATATAAGCAGCCAGATCGAAGGTGTTCTAGAATGTTAGTTTATATTTCTCCTAGTAAAGTGGGATTAAAATTTATAGGACAGTTTTCTTAGCTATTTGTTTATCAGTAAGTTCGATCATGATCTGCCTTCTAGGTTTGGTTTTAGGGTACCCGCATCTGGTATAGTACTTGTCGATAGTACTGAGACCGTGTCTTTTGCATATTTTTAGAAGAAAGTTGCGTGTTCAGCAAATTAAAAAGGGAAAAGTGCTGCTAAATGGCTAATTTGAATATTTCACACTTTTGAATTCGACTATAGTAAGTTAGTGTTATCTAACCATGGGAAATCACAACCTTGTTTATTGAATATACGCTTACCATATAGTAATAAACTGCAGTTCTAGCAATATTCAATATTGAATATGATATTATATAGCCTCTCAAATGCAGAGTTTCGGTTATTTTTATAATCTTCAATAGTATGTACACCTGATAGGGTAAAGATAAGAATATAACTATAAACTTAACTATATCCAGAGTTAGCGAAGCACCGTCAAGAGCCATTTCTACAATATTTGAATCTGACTTTACATATCATGCGTTGTATAAATTTAATTGCAACGCTAACTAGTAATTTAATAATTGAAAACTATTTGTGCACAATCTAGAGCAAAGTGGCCGAGCAGCATCACGCTATTTTCTGAATTGAATATAAATTACGGAGTAACATCAAATCTAGCGATCCCTGAAAGATTAGGTAAACTTCCTTAGCGTGGGGGAACACTTTGGTTTAAACCTTCAATCATCTACAAATAATGTAGTAGTTCAACTGGAAAAGTAAAGACTAAGATTCATCATATTAATATATGTAGGCTTTATTAAAACATAATTAGATATACATATTATATATATATGATTGACACAGATTATGAAAGAGTAATTCAATGAGGTGGCCACGAGTGATTTATGTGGGCGATAAACTCCTAGTAAGAGACACGAACTCAAGAATCATTAATGTTGCAAACAAATTAAGTGATTCATTCCAAATACGAATTTCGTATACATATCAAAATAATATTTCGAATTGCCTAAATTTAAACAAAAATGAAGTTCTGAGCAACTCCATGAAACAACAGTTTATTACACATGCATTCGAAATATTCATTCACACTGCTGTAAATAATAACGTGGTTATATTGCAGTATACATGTTCTTTAAGCTCTGAATGTTAACATTCTTGGGCCAAATTCGCTTTCCGGCAGTAACCGGTCCAGTCGGTTTGGTTGTTGCAGTAGAGCGAGTGCCTAATAGTAAGGTATAAGTGACTTTCGGTTTAATAAATACAAGATTTCCATAACTGTTTTATGGAACGGGGGGAGGGGGGGGAAGGTTGGGGTGTGGCATTGGAAAAATTTTCATCATTCCTGTGTTTCCCTCGTCTTACTTCTTCCCTCCAAACATCTGTGACGTTCGTGTTTTGTTAAACGTAAACAAACTATGTTATCTATTTCCCTTCCTGATCCCCCAAACCATGGGTTGTGGCCCGGGATTCATATTTTGAATCACTAACTTTAGAAGTAGGCGAGTATATTGATGTCTATTATATAGCTTACTTGCACTGGCTGGTTTCACTTGCATTCCTCGATCCACCCTTTTAAAGTATCCTTTCATACTCCAGTATGTAACCAGGGCAGTCAGAAAAGGAATTTGTGTGTAGATCAGATCGAACACCTAAAGTGCATAGTATAGTTAACGTTCCTAACATAGATACTATAAGTATATAATAATCTTATGGGGAGGTCCTTCTAATGGGTAACTAAGTTTTAGAATATAACAGTCACTTACCCCATTGATATACTTTCCGGTGGCCCAATTGTGCTCAACACATACAAATACAGCCAATGATAGAAGTGGGTCATATAGGGCCATGACAGACTGAAAATGAACTTATTTGGTTTTAATTAATATTTAATATTATTGTTTTTGTTCACCTGTGTATTAAAGGCACGGTACACCCAAAAATTTCTTTCCTTGTTTTTTATGTTTCCTGAATCAGGTTGAAAAGTTGTTCAAAATAATGTAGATATTAGAAAAATTGAAGAAAAACTAAAGTTTTTACATTATTCTGAATTTTGGTCTTCAGATTTGGGTTACTGTAGAAGGTTTTCACACAAATTTGTAGAAAACTATGTTAAACTTACAAATTTGATGTTTTCCATTATTAAATATAGCTTTTCA
>JAQGAV010000734.1:0-27728 GCA_034691345.1 Phasmarhabditis papillosa
CTTATTTATTCCTGAAAACCCATGAAAAGCCTTGAAAACCGGCCTACACCGGCCCGGCCCGGCTTTTCCGGCCCGGCCCGGCCCGGCCCAAGTGCCAAAAAGTCGGCCGGGCCGGGCCGGAAAAGCCGGTCCGGGTTAACAGCTCTGGTTAAAAATACTAAATATTAATGTATCACTAACGATGAAATGACTCTTTTTATCTCGTCCGGAATGCTGTTTTGTGTTTGATGATGTAGTGATAAAGTAAAGTCAATAATTGCTGATGAGAAATTCATATTAGAATTTTTGTCAAACCAGCAAGTGACAAATGCTTTCCAATATTGCTCAGAAATACTTTTGAATCTGAATAAATATTATTAGTATTTACAAAACTGAAACAAAATCACGTTTCATCATCACTCCTGCTTGCTTGAAGTCGTAACGTTAACAAATGCAAGGATTCATCCGTTGCATTCTCTAACATTGAATGCAGATGTTTATCCACGTTAGTAAACAAACTGCTTAGGGCAAAGTTTATCACTTTATTTGCTCTGCTTCTAACAAAAAGAAAATCCACGACAATTATCCTTAAAAACTCCAGACCTAAAAATTAAGTTTAGCAATAAAGAGACATGCACCCAACCTGCTGAAAAAGAGTCTGAAGAAATTACTCGTAAATGATCAATTACTAGCTGTTCCAAATCGGCAAGATTTGGCGTTCGTTCAAAACGGGATAAAAACACGAAATATAGGGCCATCTAAATTTTCTTTAACTTTTCGCTTTTCTGGAAATATTACCTCCTTTGCTAATTCTTTGTTGCTGCAATAAGAATCTCGAACTTGAGCTATAATTGTTTCTCTAAGAGTGTTCTGTGGATCTATCAATTTGTACCTCACTCCTCCGCGGAGTAATTCGCAAAGAATATTCAGAATCTATAACTCTGAGTTTAAATGTGCTACAACACTTCGCTTACAGTTTTTCTGCATGTTACCGACTCGAATGGAATATAAATCTGTCTCAATTTAGTTACTAATCCGTTGAACAAATTTAAAGCTTCGGCTACTTCACGCGAATTATTTTCATTCTGCATAAAAGATTCTTCATTAATGAATAACAGGTCTCTGAAATGCCGTTTGCAAGATAATTTTTTTTCTCGGAAAAAATACCTGTCCAAATACTCTTCATACTGCTCTGGGTGCAACATAAGACTCAAATAGCGATTAAAATTCAGAAATATTTGATTCAAATATTTACTGAGCACATCTAAAATAGTCACCAAAGTGATTAACTTGTTTCAAGCTTACCATTATCCTTAGAATCAAATCTGGACGCCAATAGCCTGATCTTAGCACGTTTCAGATTTTTACCAAAGACAACTTTTAGCAATTGATGAATAAGTGAGGTACAGTAAATAGGTGATATGTCAATTAGCATCTAAAATAGTTACGAGTTGAATGACAGAGTGAGAAAGATACTTTGAGATATAGGCAAAGCTCGGGAAGGAGTGGTTGCACCTGACTGAGGTCAAATGCTTCACACAATACACCGAGCGTCAACATGGCACTATTGAGCAAGTTCAGAAACTTTTCCGACACCTCTTCTGATGGATCGTTCTGAATATATTATGAATTACTTTTGTTCATATTTACCCTAATTACCAAGAAATTATCATATGATCCTTCTATACTAGGCAGTAACCGCACAAGATCTTCAGAAGTGTAAAAGCTTGATGGTTTGGAGGGTGATACATTTACTCCCATAAACCGAGAAATGTCTGCTAATCTGTGGCTGGCAGATTTTTTAGAATGAGCAGGCGATAGCGTTGCTCTGGCTAATATGTTGGTTGTTGACTGCGAGAGGGTTGATTGTCTCTTAAGGACTAGTGAGTAGTACATATTGATAATTCTAAAACAAATGAATATGTAAATATAATGCATTGAGAACACCTCAGCAATAAAATTAGTAGCCGTTCTGTGTCTGCATCGTTCAATGAAATATCTTTGTCATTAATCAGTTTGTATTCGGTCTCTCCGGCAAACAGTTTTCCTATTAGTCGTACGGTAGAAGCCAGCTTTTCCGGAGAAGTACACGAAGTTTCTGCCATGTCAATTATCCAGGAAGTGAAGCCGCAGTGGTGTTCACTACAATAATAATTGTAAAACATCTGTAAAAATACATACGGTATGATAAAATTATAGGCATCATAGTAGCAGTTAATAGGAAATATAGAGGCAACTTCTTCAAGAAAAGGAACACACCAGACCTGTAATACTTAATTTAATCAAAATATGACTAACTAAACCTTAATTGATCCGTCAAAACAAGATGTGAAATGTTTGACCCAGCATTTCAAAATATATTCTAAGTTGTGACACACTCCAATATCACCTTTGATGTTATAAAATTTATAACAAGAAGGTACACCCAAAACCTGGAAATATGTTTGATATATATTTGAGGTGTCAAACGCTACCGGCGGTAATGTATGTGATAACACATACGGCTCCAAGAGAGAATTCCCAAGGAATAAATGGTGCAGCTCGGCAAAATCACTATTTAGCACCAGCCTTAACTAAAATTTGCATTGCTTCAAAAACTCTCCAACCTATGAAAATAGGAAATTGTTGCTTCTGTAACTGAAGTGCTTGAATCGCTTAATAGGTCAAAGTATGAGCGCAAGCATTGTTCCTGGAGATGTTTTATTGTTAATGGTATCTTGAACCAACATATGGAAGATAAAAACTCAGCACAAACAATCTGGAATAATGTTTTCTGCTATATTCATTAGTGAGTTTTTCTACCTTTAACGGAATGTATGCACTACCAACTTCCTTACATGCCAGATTGATTACTCTTTCAAGGCACTGATACGATTGAAGAAGACTTTGATTATTAATTGAAGCTGTTATCAACGAAAACTTTACAGAGGTGTTGTCCGAATGAAGAATATGATCAAAGAAATTCACTGAAAACATTAGGTTGGTCAGATTGCTTTAGTATTTGTTACTCTTTAATTCTATTTTGTACTTTGCAATTCCAAATATGAGAAGAACAGCAGCAGAACTAAGTGATGGATCCTCGTGCAACACAAAGCGACAACATTCGATTAATGGTTGGGTGTTGGTACCTATTTAGAATTTTCTATCTGAACTTTTAAGCAGCTAACCTATGTGCACAACTACGTCAGATATGTTCTCCTTTTCCGCGATAGCAGTTAAACAGTTGATTGCTAATATTTTATGAGAAACACGCACCTATAGCAGATACCGTTACAGTTCTAATTACTAGCTCACCTCTCGCTGGCTCTTCAGGGTCACTCCAGTCAACAGAAACCTGTTAGCAAGTAAAGCTGCCGAGTATCTGGCAAAGTTCACCGGTTCAGTGCCTAATTATCTTGTATTAAATAATTTTGTTACACCTACATATGTCATGAGGTAGATCTTGATGTGATTCTTGCGTAGCTTCTCCTTTTTCATCAATTGTATTACTAATAATTATTTTCTCGTACAGTTCAGGTTGCATGAGTGGGTCTACAATTTCACCTATTTCATTTGAGGAGAACTCGTCAGCCTGACAATGGAATTATCTCTGGGGTAAGCATTAACTCTTACATTAGGATGTTCTGCGTGCCTGGTTGTTAGCTCCGCCGGTGTAGAATCGGAACTAGTATCTAAATACACCAGATTATATTGATATGTTTGTAGATATAATAGGAAAAACTATGTAGTCGCTCGAGTTAATTAGATGCAACTTTACCACTGCCTTTAATTGACGAAACTTCTATGTTGATGGACGGGTCGAATGATGGTATTTTCCTGTAAAAGAGTTACTCATTGTAGCAAATTTGAGTTACATTTGTGAACTGCTGAAAATGGTTGAAAGCAGTTGAATAGTTGCCACAATAATTTCTGCATTTTCTGAATAGAGAGATAGTAGTAAGCCTCTAAGCATCTGAAAAAAGTTTTAAAGAGTTGTATACGCCACTTTAGATACCCCAGTCATGTAGCTGTCAAGATCTCCAAATCGATTAGCCTCATTATTCCAGAGATTTTTCAAGATTTGTAAGCAGCATATATAGTTAGCTGTCTTCAATTTATCAGCCGGATCACTTGGAGAGGCGAGAACCATAACACAGTTAATATATACCTAAGTGTATACTTATTAATATAAGTAACAGTTAAATACCTTTCGAGCAACTGAATCAAAGTACTTGGAAAGTTCGGAAAGCAGCAGAACAGCACACTTCTGAGGCAAACCTGTTTGCTTCAAATTTTTTTCGCATAGGTAAGTGTAAATATTCTAAAATTATATTGCTTAACTTATACTAGATCGCTTCAAACCTCCCATGGTCCAATTTCCTCCCGAAACTTGACTTTCGTAAATACTGTTTTAAGTAAGAGGGGTGCGTGATTAATTATTGCATTATACGTTGAGTCTGCATTCATTGCCAGTATCTTTGGTATAACAGTAAGAATGTGAACGGCAAAACGTCTTAAACATTTTTCTAGTTTATTACAGATTCAGAAGAATTACCTAATTCGTGTGTAGTTGGCCAAATGTATCACTGAAGTTAACCTTTTAAATGCTCCCGCTACCGACTTAGGATGGACAGCTCTGTTAAGTTCCGAAATAAGATTGTTAATAACACGCGTACTGTTGAGGGGAAGAAAATTCTGAATATGTTTGATTAGTCTGTTCTGCAATAATTGTTTACTCGAGAAATTGTATCAAGGGATTCCTCGGCATATGTCCGCAGCTCTTCGTAACGTGGGTTGCCGACTAGTTCGAAAAGTAGCGCAAAGCTTTGATCGAGAAGTCTATCGACTATTTGTTTATTACCCTGAATTCATATATTTTTTTAAAATTATTACTATTCATCTAAGCAAACCTTCAGTAACCGATTAATATCGGAAGTTGAAAGCTGATGACGAATTTCTGCACACAGCGATCGTTCCCTTTCGAATATATTAACATTATTACTAAATGAGTATTTATGTATGTATTAGTGATTGGTTTTCTTACACAACAGAATTTGATTTAAGGCAAGTATCGAGGGTACTAACTGTTCGAGCTAACCTATCTATATCATCGGCAACCATGTCATTTGCACTAAATTATATGTTATTTCTGTTTTACTTCAACTTTGAAAGAAATACAGGCAGTAAACATAATAATTATTTGCGTAGCAAGAAAAATATTGTCAATGGAGCGTCAGCTAAGCAATTTAGCGTCAGGTCGCCCTTTATAGACCGGAAACAACAAACTTGACAAATTGACAAAAATTAATTGTTATTTTTTTAATTGGGTTGGATACATTGACTAGAAAATGTAAACATATATTAATTGGGCTATTTCTCCTACATGAAGAATGTATCATATTTATTAAATAATTATAAATATATATTCGAATTATGCATGTGATCCGGCAATTCTGCGTTGTTCGGATGGCTGAGTATCTTGTAGAATCCTTTCTATAGATTCGGTTTGAAAATATTTGGTGGCGTAAATTGTGTCCACCAACGATGCTACCAATCGTTCACTGAAAAAAATACATAAGTTAAGCTAAGAGCGTTATGAAGCAACGTTTGGTATAAAAAATTAGCTACCTCGTTTTGTTATTATCATCCAGTTCCGGAAGAAACTCGACAATTTCGGTAGCGATCAACTTGGTCAGGTCGAGTGACAAAATGGACTTCATGAATTCAGTTGCGTCAATCCCGCAAGGTGCTGGAGTACCAACTGCTGGAGCGTAACGGGTGTCAAATCCATCAATATCAATTGACATTCCAAATCCAACAGTATTTCTGAAATAATAAAGTATTACTTATTTCATAGTTTGTTGGGCATAAGTTGTTTGGTGTTCATATTCGGGAATTTGTAGAATATTTTGTTAAATACAATGGTAGTTGTGTTAAGTAACCATTTAAAAAATGGACGTTATTAATTTTTTACTCGCCTGGTAACATGGTAATGGGCTTCATGCATAACATCCATAAGTCCACGTTTTTCCACTTCGTGCATGTAAAATACTCGAACGCCCAGCTGCTCGAGAAGATCCTGAATAAATGCAGGTTATTATGATATTTTACATTTATTTATATACCTGCTCTCCCTGTTCATAGCTGCGAATACCAACAAGACACATGTTTTCTGGTCGGATTTTAGGTAGGTCATCACCAATTGAGGCGAGGGTTTTGTCTCCCTGTCCCAGTAGATGGGCAACGGGCATTCCATGAGGGTTACCAGACGGTGTAGTGTTAGGAGTGTGAGCATCCTAAACAGGTTTACTGAATCTATTTTTATTCTGTTATATGACTCACCATGTGTGCGTCTACCCATATGAGTCCAATATCTCCTTGTGGTCTTAGGGCTGCGGCGACACCACTCCATGTTCCCATGGCACAGCTATGATCTCCACCAAAAACAACCAATTCATTTTTTCGTTCTATCGCTTTTCTGGTTTCGGCAGCGAGTTGGCGACATGTCTATAACAAATGTAGGTAATTTCCTTGTTTATACTCTAGTCTGTCTGTTAACTTGCTAAGGATCTGTTTCTGTGAGACATATCCACATAAATCGAAGTTAAACTCGCTAGTGAATTTCTAAGTCTTAAGGGCTTCTTCTAGTATTTTTCTGTGATCTATGTAATACTTTTTTTAAACAAGTTCCCCTTTTTAGATGACATTTTTGCTGAAAGAGTCAGGCGTCAGATCATCTATTTCAGTATTGCCGAAAATGGTAATCTCTTCATTTACAGTTCTTTTTCCCGAAATGCGCAATTTGATTGATCAATTATACACTTATCAATGCATTTTTTGCTGCAGACAACTTCGATCAGTTTTCGCTTATCTTTATTGAAGAGAAAGATTCTTAGAAATTGGTGATACACGCAGAAACGAATGAACCTTTTGCACCAGCTGAAAAAGAGAAAAAACCGTTGGTGGACTTCAAACAAAGCTTTTAACGATACATACCACAGAAGTTGTTAAAATCATTCGTCAGCCAGCTTTGTCAAAAATTGCAAACGTGCATATGAAATGTTCACGAAATGACATGATACTTATTAGCCCGCTGCCCCAAGTTGTATTTAGTTCACTTAACAGTGACTAGCTTGGTAATAGTCAACTAATATATCCTTCTTCAGAATGTCAGTTTTTAGCCTATGTATGATCCGCAGGTACTGTGCAGCGCAAAGGGTAAAACTATGGTTAGCAATTTTTGATTCTTGACTACTCTCCATGTGCCCATCCTAACCTGGTTTACTCCATCCATTGCAGCAAAACTTCTTCCGGTGTTCGTTTCTTCTATGACTGCTTTCCATTCCATGGGAATTCTTGTGTTTCTCAAAAAGGGTGAATTGCGCAGAATGTGTACTGCATGTTCACATCCCAATAAACTAAAACAATATAAATTACTGGAAATATTTCCGTCATGTAATATGTCCGAAATTCAATATAGATCTACTAATTTCAATCAAATAACAATTTATAGTGTGCAATGAACTTTAAGCAAAAATAGTTGTATAGACTTACTGTCCCCCTTGTCCGTTGGCGCAACCAATGGCGCTCAAATAGTTCGATGCCACTCTCAGTGTTCTTCTCATTATGTATGTCTGAAAAAGGTGATATTCAGTTGAAAGTGAAGATAGAGAAGAAGATATGTAGTACTAGAGGAGCAGTGGTAGTATGGTACTGAACTATGACATCAGATTGACCATTTAATATTATGTATCTTACCTGATATAGTGATTACAGTGTGGGCCTCTGCCACGCCCCCTTTCTTGAACATCGTTAGATATTGAAGACACATGGAGTCTTAGAGAAAAATGGTAGCATTGTGAAATTGTAACTGGAATCTGATATAAGCTATAAAGATTATCTCAGTTGCACTTCGTTGAAACGGTATTCTACCAGATAAATGTGTCGATTTCGAAGAATTTTGCTCTATTTACATGTAAACTATAAGCTGTGAAAGTGATTGGACGCTCAATGAGTTCCATATTAACTACAACCTGATGTTGAAGTTTTCTTAAATTCCAAACCTAGAATACACTGTATTGCCATCAGACTTCCTCATTAGCAATTGTGAAGTTCCTCATATATTTTTGCACAAATATCGGAACCATATCTAAGATTCCAATATTTCATCAGTTAACCCAAGGGTGGGAGATTAATGCCGAACATTTGTACATTTCGGGCTCAAACGGGTCACAAATTTCAAATATTTATTGTTTATAAATAAGTTTGCTTTGTTGAAAAGTTTTTTTATTAGCGATTGTTATACGGGATGTCTTACTATGACTGATATTTGAAGTTTTTGGTGACCACAATGACTAAATTACTACATACAGCACTTGTTGTATTTCAGATTGCTGTGTCATTTTATTTACCACTTTTGTCCTTATCTTCTATAAAAATAATACCATTATATCAGCTTTTATCAAAACCTAATAAACAAACAACAATTGTTCCGGAAACCGCTGTTCTGAAAACCGTTCTGAAATGGAGTAACGGACGTTGATCGTTTTTGCGTTCTGGTACTGTAATGTTCGAGTCTTTGAAGTAGGCTATACGTGCTATTACCGGTTGTTTATCACATAAGTGCCTTGCACTATACTTTAAAAGTCATGTGCGATCTATTCTTATCGTCTTACACCGTCATTTTTGCTATATTCGTGTACACTACCACGTGTATTTTACTTTTAACTATTTAAGTGAAAAGGGTGTTTCACCAACGCTTAAATATAACCCATTTCTCTGTAGTATTTTCATAATGTTTCTGAACAAGTAGGACTAAGTTTAAACAAATTCTGTTACCGTTTGCTATCGAACACTAAGTTTGTATGCAGTTAATGGATCTACCTGTTTATAATAAATGTTCCAAAATGTTCTTTAGGTAAACCTGTATTCAGTGGTTTAGCTGATTCTTCGATTTGTCTGACTATTTCGTTGACATTTATAAGATTGAACAATCAAAGAGAAGTTATCTTTTGGGAGCGGCAAGGTCTTGTTGGTCGAGGAGACGGAACCCGCGTGATAGGGAAGACCCCCCAATAAGGAATGTCACCACGTGCTGAGAGATAAAAATCATAGAAGGGGATTGTTATGCATAATTAACAAATTGAATAGATTTGTTTAATTTTGGAATAAACTGGGAATTGGGGATCTAGCGACAAATAAAACTTTTGTCATGCCGACATCTTGAGAAGAACTTTTCTGGGAATTCCTTAAATATGAAATCTTCATCTTACATGCTTGCAACTGTACCAAAAACCACGAATACCCCCAGGTTTGATAATATATTTAACTTTATTTAACTTTCCCCAACTATGTTGAAAGTCGACGTATGTAGGTGTTCAATTGTAAGTTGAATTCTCCGGTTAGAACCATCTGAAAGTTTTATAAATTCTGTGCTAACATGATACTCACCTAATTGCAGGTTTCCTACCTATTGAAAAATATATTTTGTAATTTAGAGTTTGATCTGATGATTTTCAATATCCTATCGGACAGGGATATCCCTGTCTAGATACTATGCTACCAAGTTGTTTGTCGTTGACAGTGATTGTAAAATGTAGACAGCCCCCTTATGTAAATTATTGGTTAAATGGTCTTTGAACTTATGAAACTTGTATTATCTATTGGTGTATTATGATGTTACTAGATTGAACCAGTATTCTCAATAACTATAAAAACAAAAAAGATTATTAGATTAAAGTAGGAAGAAATCAAACAAAGAAAATATTTTGTTTCAATTAGCGGCATTAAAATGCATATGGAACTTTGTAGCAGTTTAGTCGCATTCTCTTTGATTATACAATGTTATTCTTCAGTGTAAAGAAATTTTTCAATTTAGCATGTTTCGAGTTCCTAGTCAAAGTAAATAATTGTGATATGGAACAATTACGCAGCACGGGTGTAAATAAAAACCGAACACCGTCGATTAAGCGCAGAAATATTAAGAAAACAATGTTACATGCTCTTCTAAACCATAGCTTGCCTAATAAGATACATATTATGGGTTGTGGCCTTCTATAAACAATATGTTACTCTTCAAGCCAGAACAACTGAATGTTCACTTAAATGGGACAAAAATTCGGAGAATTGACCAACCGAACTAGAGGTATAGCTAACCAAATACTTAGCGAAGCGTATGATAACATAGCATCGTCTGAGAAATTTTCTGAAGAAGTCATTTAAGTGTTATCCAAATTCAGGAATGTTGTATTGCAGCTCAGATTTTCTTCCGGCATTCTTGCACACGAGAACATCGCGTGCTCATTATTCTGGCAGACCATTATTATCCCATATATAATTTGCCAAATACTTTATATAGTCTACATTCTTCTTTAAGAATGAGGCTATATAAGGAACTGCGAGAATGCGCTCCTGTTGCAATGGCTTCATTCATATTTTTTGTTGGTGAGTTATCTGCGCGGTAGGTCTCAAGCGGAGCTGCCACAACTGCTTTAAATTCTAATGTTCACTTTCACGTAGTGTAACTTAAAACTTCGAAAGTAGTAAAATTCAGACATTATAAATTGTTTTCCTACATTCGGAGCATTAATTTTTTTTTTCTGTATATCTTTTCAGTATTTTTTCTGACACTTTGCCATGTTGAGGCGTACAGCACACTTGTTAGAGTGGGCAGAGCAGTTCCTTTGTCGCCCATAATGCAGTTACAAGAATTACATGGAGGATACCGAGCTCGACCAAATTATGAGGAATACTTCGGCAGAACATTCCATAGAGTTAGTTATACATAGTCTTTGTAAATATCTGAAGTTCTTTTAAGAGTAGAAGGTTTATATACACACCACACCTAAGCGATATAATTGAATTGAACCAACCATACGAAGATGAAGAATGAAAGCATTCAGCTGATTAATAATTGATCTCACTTATCAATGTAATAAACACTGTTGCCAATATACTTAAAAAACGAAAAACATGAATTGATTAAATACTTGAATGAAAAAACATGTCAAGAGTATATGAAAAAAACCACAAATTACTACTTCATATATTGATGACCGACTTGTATTTGACATCCAACTAGATGATTTCTCAGAGATTGCAAGAATCCAACGATGTCCCTAACTGTGAACCCCTTGCGAAACATTTCACCGTCGCCCAAATCCAATTCTACATTGTACCACTCGGTATCATTCTTACGAAAGTTTCTGAAAAAACATATCAACTTAAAAAGGGAAAACAGTTTGCGTTCCCACAGTTAAGTATTATTTTCAAGAATTTTTGCAAATCAGAGCAAACGACTATAAAATCCTATCAATAAATAAGCTGTTCAACTTGCTGACAGAGAGTGTGTAACTGCAATTGGTGTTGCGGCATTTGTATCTCATTTGCATGCATTTCGCATGCGAACACTTCTGTATCATAGAAAGTACTATAAGAGGATGTTATACAAAAAAGTAGTGAGAAGAAATGCGAACGCATATGAAAAATAACGTAAACAAAAATTGTATTTTTACAATAAAAAGGAAAAAATGAACCTTTTCATGTCGCAAGACCACCAAGTCATACCATTGGCGCCCCAATTCTTAGCATAGAAACTGCCTTGATTTGTGTAGCAGATTTTTCTGATCTTTCCTACGTCAATAAGTTTACCGCCAAATGGGAAATAGTACAAAGGAATGTGAATCTTTCCGTCTTTAACCTAAACAAACTAGCATCTGACACGGGAATATTTAATAGACTGACTTACCTCGACAAACTCTTCTTTAAAGTAGTTCTTTGTAGGAAACCCAAATTCATCTAGTTTTTCTGTCATTCTATACCCAATTCAAAATATAATAGTTATCAGAAAATGATATTTCAATCGATTGTTTCACATGTGAGCACATAGATAACTTTCTGGACAGTTAAGAAAGAAAGAATATCCTCATTCTTCTTAAACTAAACTTTTTCTATGTTACAATTTTTCTATTTGACCGGTTATGACAATTTTCGACTCTAAGCAATTCGAAATGATCTTGATCTAGATTATCCCATTTTCCAGTGGAATAAATACATAAATGAAAATTTATTTTTCAATGAACTGGTGTGAAAAAATCCCTAACCATTTAGTTCGTTTGCATAAGAATATCATTTTTTTGAGAAAGCTAGGACTATGGTTATGAGCTATCTCGTCCCTTTTCGTACTTAGTAATTCAGCATAATGTTTATTAATATCATGAGGAGATGATTGACAATGCTTCACAGCCACAATCTTCTTCCCTAAAACAGACTGATAATTATTTGTTTAACTTCCCGGATATATATTATACTATTTAAACCTAAGTTCACATCAGAAAGTTTTTTGTTATTAAGAACTACTCATAGTAGCATTTGCTGATTGTATAATTCTGAGATACTTATCTTTGCCAATTTGGTCTTTTGCAGTCCAATGCACTATCTCAGTGTAGTGAATTTCCAAGGTCGCTACCGTAACCCAGCAACATTATAAATTTTAGGAATAACTTAAGATCCTCTTAAAATAAAACCAGTCGTTGATGTTTTGTGTGTCTCGTTTAAATCTCATGGTACTTAATCCTTTTCCAAACAGATTTGCGCAGGAACCAATAAAATACCACTTTTCTAGGTCCATTTAAAGGTCTGCTGCGGGCGTGTAGCGGCGCGGTTCCCGCCGCGACCGTCGGCCTTATTATGCGGGAACCGAAAATCAATCCCCGACCGGCCGTGGTCGACACCAACATTTGAAATCAGTCCTATAAAACATTGGCAATTCATTCAGTGATAACACACATAGCGTCCCTTACTACTTGCTACTAATAGACGCAAGTAACATTTGTAGTTTAAACAATTTATCTAACAATTCGAGTTAATAATGGATTTTCTTCATTCTTCTTATTATTCATAAGTATACGAACTAGTTATTTTTAACTTTAGCAATGTCGTACGATTTGGAAACCGCTGAGAAGGCTGCTTATGCTCCATTCTTCGGATACATGGGAGCTGCCTCCGCCCAAATCTTCACCGTTCTCGGTGCTGCTTACGGTACCGCCAAGTCCGCAGTTGGTTAGTTGACTAAATTTACTTTTTAAACTAATAAATTTGTTTAGGTATTTGCTCCATGGGTGTTATGCGTCCCGAACTCATCATGAAGTCGGTTATTCCAGTTATTATGGCTGGTATTATCGGTAAGTATTCATCTAAATATATTCACTAACTCGTTGTTCAGGTATCTACGGTCTTGTCGTAGCTATGGTGTTGAAGGGTAAAGTTACCGCTTCTTCTGCAGGATACAATCTCAACAAAGGATTTGCCCATTTAGCCGCCGGTCTCACTTGCGGTCTGTGCGGTCTTGGAGCCGGTTATGCTATCGGAATCGTTGGAGATGCTGGTGAGTGCTCATTCAGCCATTTCTTCAAAACTCTAAAACTTCTTAAACATTTTTAATGCGAATTCTGAACATTTATCTGAGCAAACAACCCCGGTTTCTTTCTAAAGGGTGCCTGGTTTCAATCGATTTTCGTCTTTAGCAGCCATAAAACAAGAGGAGCTGATGGATTACACTCTAAAGCGAATAAAAATAGATTTTTTTTTGAAAAGAGAACAACAAATTATTGCAGGAGTTCGTGGTACCGCTCAACAGCCAAGACTTTTCGTCGGTATGATCCTCATCCTTATCTTCTCCGAAGTCTTGGGACTATACGGTATGATTGTGGCTCTTATCCTTGGAACCTCATAAGAAATATTCTTCAATTTGCTACCATTTCTCAGTATCAGTCGTGTCAAATATTGTCATTAGTCCTAGACCTAGGTTGTGAATCCAAGCTGCAGTGTATTCGGTATATATCTCTTTCTTGCCTTTCACTTTCTTCTATTATGTTATAATTTGTTACTTAATTTAAATCAATTAATGAGCATATTAGACTATTACACTTAAATAGTCTCGTAACCTCAAAACGAAAACAGCAAAAAGTGTGTAACTTTCACTTTCGCCAAACAATCTGTTAATATCTTTCTTCTGCAAAGAACTCTCATTCAGGTTTTTAAACAAATCTGCCCCTCTTTGTAACGTTGAGATTGTATTTTGTTTTCTATATGTATAGGCGATAATGTTATGAGAATTTCTAATAGTACAGAGATGAATGTAGAAACTATACAATAAAAATAATGTTAGCTTGATGTTTTTGAAGGGCGGAAGCCGTCACGACCACACGCCAATTAAACCCTATGTAAATACACCTTTTTAAAAAACAGAGTGAGAGGCTCTAACTGACTGAATCACGAGAACAAATTTAGATTGGAAAATCGATATTCTCAAGTTCAAATTGTTGTAATTCCCGAAGCTAGACTTGCTGAACAAGCAAGCAGATTTTTTTCTGCAGCATCGAGTGCAATAAGTTATTATTACGTATTTCCACTGGTAGTAAAATGATTAGCGCTTCTAACGACGAGGACCAGAAACAAAAGTTCAAATTGCGAACTATGTTAGCAAGAGAAAGGGGACAGAGAAATAGAGATAAGGACAGATCTTTGTCAGCGAAGATAGAAAAGCAATAAAAACGACTTTGACACGTTGACGATATTGGGACACTCGACTACTGAGAATTTCTGCAGAAGAAATGATTATCTGCACTAAATGGTAGTCATTTAATTGCAGCTTTGAAATACTACTGAAAGGGTACCTCATTGTTAAACAAATTAAATATCTAATAAACAAACATCTTCAATATACTGAAATTACAAAGAGGGTAAGATTGAGTATGGAAGATAAAATCCCGGAAATTAGCGGACATCTGTGGTGGAAATTTGGTTAACACTGTTGTGCTATTTCTAATTTATAACATTAGCATACACTTTAAGAAGAAGGCCGACCTTCCATTTCTGGCACATTCAGTTAATTACTTACACTCCTAAAAGCTCCTTTTTTTCGCAAACCTGAATACTCACTTAGAAATGTTTATATGAATAATGCAAATTTGCCGAAAACGCTTTTTTCTCCTGCCAATTCGGATTTTTGTTCTCTTGTTAGTAATTTGAGCAGTTTTTCTAACAATTTGCAACTACTGATTAGAAGTATTGCATAAATTTACTGAAAATTATAGGAATATATTTTTTATAAATTGAAATGACAGCTGTTTAAAAAGATTATAGAGATGTTGATGTGTTACACTGAACAATTATGAGAAGCTCTTTAAGTTTAATAGATTGTCGATTGGCAGTTACGAGCCACCATTCTTCAGACCGACAAATCACTGTTATAACCAGCTCGACAGAAATTACTTTTAAACTTACTATACTATCATAATTACATTTATAGACTTTTACGTAAAATATTATAGACGATATAGTATATTTCACAGATTCATACGAAATGGTATGATTCCTATAAAGAGACTTTGCTGTATTAATACCAAGCATTCCTGTCACTGCTGCAATTGCCGAATCTGGATACTAATAGGATTGTTATTTCTGGTTATTTTTATAGCAACTCCCTCGGAGGTAACATATGCATTAGCTATATAAGCACAAGTATAAATGTTTAATAGGTATCTGATTGTCTCTGCTGGGGTTCTTCTGGATCAGCTCATGACTTTTGTTACCATCTTCCCGAAAATAATTCTGTCTCAGGAAAAAAGTTTTCATGCGAGCACATTTCTAAGCTGCAAACCCTAGGTATGTTTTGAGGCACTCCTTATTTGTTTTATATTTTAATATTATTTAGATTTGTTAGAAGATAAAACTGATGTTATATTGCTGGAACATTCAGTTGATTTGGTATTCGTAACAGCTTTTTCACAAAACCATTATCAAGAAGGAAGACGCCTAGTAAGTTGTAAATTAGGTATACATACATCACAAATAACTACTTCAGATTGCTTCAATCCGACGCTATTGGAAGTCTGCTAAAGTGATCGTCTATGATCTTGGATTATCAAAAAGACACATGCAGAAGATTGAAGCTCTATGTAATGTAGAATACAGAAAGTTCCCATTTGAAGAGTATCCATACTACTTTAGAGATTTGACTACCTTTCGTTGGAAGCCAATAATAATAGCAGTACGTTTTAATAATCTTAATTTATTTTGAATACATAATTAATTTCCAGGAGGTTTTGAGAGAATTCTCTGTTTTTTGGTATTTGGATTCTTCAGTTTATATGACTTCTGGACACTTACAGAATGTATTCTCTCTCTTCACCTGCACCAGAGCTAAAGAGTAAGAAAACTATTACAGAATACTTAGAATTAAAAGAAGTTGGATACCTGGGTTTAGATATTGATTTTTATATAAAATCTAGGTACTTTCGTTTACCAGATGTTGATATTCTTATTTAGTGCTTTGCGACACCAATATTCGTTTCTATACCCTTCAGCCGTTCTTATTCATACATGAGCTCGGTACAAAAAAATCTTCATTTTTTCAGATCCTATTTTAAAATAAGTTTACACTCTAACTGTTTCCAGGTTTCTTCCACCATCTATTGAGGTAAGGGATGCCAGAGAAAGACACGTGACAAATGAGTTAGCATGGAATTCAGTGAAATGGAGTGCCGATATGGTTGAATGTAGTAAGGTAATATTATTGTAAGCTTGCATTCTTACTTCATACCTTCACTTTGTGCCAATTTAAAAATGTTTACAGTCACGCTACCTTCTGCACAGCTTTACGGGACACGGCATAGCCGTAGCCACTGATCCAGGTACGGTTACTTTAGAACTACTTGGCTAAACGTCTACTTTTAGCTCTGTATACGTATTTTCCCTCCAATATGAAGGAACTTCAAAAAGAAAAGGCTAAAATGTATGAAGCTGGATTAGTTTTTATACAAAAGGACAAAATAGTAATGGATATAGTTAAATGGTTGGTTTGAGTTCACGAGATTACTCTTAAAGCAACCCGGTAACCACTATTCATTTGAGAATAAGTTCGCATCTGCGTGAAAATATTAGCTTTTTTAGAAAATATATAGGTTCCACTTGAACGTACGAACGTATTTGGAGTCTACGGAGTGTAACTATTGATTGTTTCCTTATAGGTATGTACTATGTGCTCTGGAATACAATTGTATGAGGTCTACTCTACAGCCTAATTATTGCCGATTTGGGCAGGATAGATATAAAACTTTTGCTGGATGCCACAGGTAATTCACTTAAATACCGCATGCTTCTAAAACCTAAATGTGCTATTGCTCTGAGTAAAGCGGAAGACCTGATTACGGGCCAGTCGATTCCACCTACATGTCAAACAGAAATAGAATATTAACATTGAAAATTCCGAATGTTGCGAATATTTAGCAAAACAATTTTAGATTTGATCAGTCCGTGATTAATTTGTTGCTAGCTAACCAATACTATTACGACCGGTACTATTATACGAGTGGAATAACTGACTTTTTCAAGATTCAGAGATTTGTTAACAAAACCATACGGGGAAAGGACCTTCTTTGTGACCTGTGATATAATTTACTTTTTCTAATTTTATTGTTTAATTGTAGAATTATGTTTATTGTTTGTGGTTGAATATGACATATCGATCAACGACTGAATAAAACTTACAATGATTAATGAAAAACCAATACTATGACAAGAATGAATTATATGTTGCTGGAAACAGTACATAAGATGTTATAAGAGTCGCATATGCGATCACAGATATCTGGTAAAATTGCTTTGTACTTGGGCGCCTTACCTATATAAAAAGCGGGCAGAACAGGAGCATAAAGATTTTCTATAATAATCATTATAATAGTAACAACATCAAACACCTTTCTGGTATTGGGATTTAAGTAAGGAATGATTATTGTGTACACTATTGAAAGAAGAACATCGGTTAAAATTGTAGAAGGACTTCTCTCTGAATAAAGTAACAAGATAATCTACAAAATGAGCAGTTTCAAAGCCGTATGTAATAACACAAAAATACCCCTGGCTGAAATTAGCATAGATAAAAGTTTGTCGAGTAGTTAACTTATAAACATTTAAAATAACGTTTAAAGTAACTCACCCCCATAATGCTTCCGACCGCATTGTAGTGCTTGGGTGTCGGTGTGACCTCTGAGAAAATCTGTTCGAATAATAATTAGCTTTGCTTACCTTTCCAAAAGTGGATTTTTCCTAGCAGTTGTCCTTAACCTTTGTATGTTCTGAATATTCGGAGAAACCTCTGCTACGCAAATCAGAAACACGCATAAAGCTATTATGGACTTTTTCATTAGTATCTAAATGGAATACCATTAAATTTTGTTCAAATATATAAAATTATTAAAGTAAATAACTGCATATGTGAGTAAATTTGAAGAAAACAGCCGGAAAAGTCCGCGTGTGCGCCTGTTGTTCTTTTTGAAAGAGCTGATAAGTTAACTATTAGTCAAAATAGAACATAGTATTTTATGGCGCTGATTTGTGCCTGTTCACGAAAAATTGTTGCAATTTATAAACACACAATATGAAAAACAGAACAAAACGCACTAAAGATGTAAATTTAGTTTGTTTATCGAAAATTATCATAACACACAGGAAATGTAAACAAGCACGGTGGTCGTGCACAACTTGCAGGTTTCTTTATCACATTGTTTCGTCGATCCGGCACATTTTTATTGCTGGATAAAGTACATTTCATAACATTGTCCCTGCTACTAATTCATCTTTCTTTTTGACTAACTGATTACAGACACTTTTTGTTTTTTATATCAAAGGGGCACCCGATTGTAGCTATACAGTCTATTAAAAATGAGTACAATATATGAAAGAAATTATTATGTTACGGCCTCTAGAAGTTAGATTCTATTAATGTAATAATCAGACTTAGAATTTACTTTACCCAATGTTTTATGAAGCAGCAAGACTGAGATAATTCAGTTTATAATTAACTTCATTGAGGAATCTTGATCTACAAGTGATATAACAGATCTGTTTCATAGAAAACTCTATTAACTTTGAAGAGTCTCCACGGTCCAACTGAAAACGCTACCATGGATAAAGATTACATCGTTTGCTCAATCAAAAGATATCCATATGTGCCATTTTAAACTTAAAAAATCTCGGAAATGATAAACAACGCACATACTGGTTTCCGTCTTGGATGAGGTCAATTCATGGCCCAAGGTAGTTGTTAAAGGAGGCAATTTATGTCATTTAATGTTTTTGTTCTAGTTGTTATTGTTGATTTAATTTCTATATTTTGTTCTGAAAAGATTCGTCTGCTTTCTGAATGTCGCATACGTGTGCAGCAAAGACAATTGTGACAACTATAAAGAAGTCTGCCTTGTCTTTTCTAACCGGGTGTTCTTTTCATTTTGTACCAATCGTTTTTTCTCTACTAATAAGCTCTATACAATTATTCACGTTTGTCCTCTCTATTTGGTATGGGTTTGCATCTGAGCGATGTTCTTTCTACCACTGGAACCCTTGATGCCTCTTGGCTAATCTTTGTTCAAAAGCATGATATGTTTTACTTCGACTGGTATTTCCTTAGAAGAAAAGTTACTTTTGTATTGTTTTCAACATATTAGCTTTGCATGTTATTCAAGTAAGCATACGACTGGAAAACATTTTCTTTAATATCTGGTTTAAATTAATTGTGAGTCATCGATTCAGTTCTTCTTGTACAAAAAAACGCTTTCGAATAAAATATTTCTTTTCGGGAACCAGCAAAATACAGTGCAAAGTGATTATACATGACATTGGTGTAACAATATTATATCATTTTAAACCTTCAAATATCGTACAATATGAACAGATTTAGAATTATGATAAAGAGGCTAGTTGTATATATTATTACACTTAACTATTACCTACAGATTATCAAATCGAAATATGTTTCCATTTTCGGGGGTCGTCTTTTCTTCGTATTCAAGTACAGTATCGCTATCGGGAGTGTCCGGATTACATAAATCGAGTCTTTCGTGTTTTTCTTTCTTGGCACAGCTACATTTACCGTCCGATAGACGTTCTACAATGATTACACAGCATACAGTAAGAGCAACTCCATAGATGAACCATCTCAGAATAATTCGCTCCTTAGGAGCTGCGACTGCTGAAAAATATACAATAAATAGTCTTGCAGAATGGTAACTCGTTGTAGGTTCCCTGCTTTCAGTGTATTAACCACAGAAATTGAGCACCGTGCATAGATAAAAACTTATTTCTATTTCACATTCATTAGTTTCAATTCTTTGTTCTAGTTTTGTAAAAGAGAAAGTTCGTATTGTCCGTGTCTGTTATCACTTTGAGCCTGCTTCCAAATACCAGATGCAACTCCAAATTGTCACATTAACCAATGTGAAACGTGTGAGATTATATAGAAAAATTCGAACATTTTTTTCAATAAACCATAAAACAGAAGGCAAACAGTTTTTTCTTCTTCGAATTCTTTGAACGTAATCATACGGTTTCCCAAAAAACTAGAAATTCCATCAGCAAAACGGTTATACTGGTTATACTGCTGTGCAAAGAGAAAAGAAAAATAGGATATAATTCAGCTGGACGGAAATGGTCGCCAGTGTAGTTTATGATTCTATTTCTAGATCTATTTTTAGCTTCTTTATGGGGCTATCGGCCGACTGACACTTTAGATTCGCATCACTTTTTCGCTGTTGAAAAGTTCGAATTTCGCGTTAATGGTTACGCACAAAATTTAATGAAATGAGACCGAACGAACTGAGAATGAAAATGAAATTTGATCAATGAAAAGTCAGCTATGATCTTTCCAGGAATAGTTAGGCGTCAAGTTGAGTTTAGCTTAATAATTGAAAACTTGCCGAATTTGTCATTACAGTTGTTCAGAGTACACATGTAGCTGCTGATAGTGACGGTCCCGTTTTCGGCACTACGATCCGGCCAGGCATTGGTACCATTGGCTACCATCTGAGAAATCACTCGATCATTGGCACAAGTTCGGAGGAAACCTGTAAATTGTTACAACCCGTCTGTACTATTACTCAAGACAGAAAAAAAACATCGGTCTTATCAAATTTCCGGTCAGACACAATGAGAGGCCAAATCACAGAAACAAACTAAACCCGAAAGAGAAAGACAACTTACTGGCAGAAGTTTCGCGTCCATCCGCGTCGAATTTGGCTAATTTAACCTCATAGCATCCGAAAGTACAGTTCTTTAAACCAACTTCTACCGGAGCAATGTAACCGGGCGAACAAGGTGCGTATAGTCTGTAAGAAAAAAGTTTAACATAGGGAGGAGTATAAAAATTATCCTAACGCAAAGTAAATTATGGTGGATAGAAAATACACGTCTCTTAATATGTATTTTTAATATCATAGGTGTAAAATGACTTACTTGGCAGATTTGAAGTGAACTTCTGATAACTCCTTCTGATAGCCTAATAGTTCTGGGTCAAAACAGGTGTGACACTGAGCCGTCCAACAGGCGGGAAATGTAGCCACTAGCAATAAGTATGACAAGTAGGACATGATTTATTTGTTCTCACTGTTGTAGGTTAATCAAATGGGGGAACTGAAGATTTGTTGTTGTAAAAGAGACAAATTTTGATATCACACAATTAGAAAAGATATTTCAAGAAGTATTGTAACGGAAATGAGAACATAAATCAATAATAATTCAGGTAAACATTTTGACAGCAGTACAGCAGGGCGTACCCACTAAAATAGAATGGCGGCATCACGAATTGTTCTGACTGAACGGTACGTCTGGTATATGGCAAGCAAGAAATATGACGGCTGGTTCTCGAACCAACTAACTTTAATATTTTTGCACTTTAAAAAGTAGTATGGCGTCCGAGGCAAGTTGATCCCCATGCTCTGTGGACAGAGTACCTACAGTGCGCGAACACGGCTTGCTTCAATTTTGATCTTCTATGTAGAGTATGTAGAGTGACAGCTGGCGCGACCTTGAAATTACGTCCATGCCCGCCTGAGTGATCACGAAAATAGTTGGACCGGATGGTTAATTGTGTATATCGACGAGCCTTCCCTAAAAGAAACTGAACATTAATCTTGTTAAACTCTTTATCAGATAGAAATAACGATTCTATTGACTTTGTGGTAAACTTTGTTGGAAGGTTTCTCACAATAACTTTATATACATACTATAGTCTTTCTTAAGTTAGTCAATCGGCAGTGTCAATAATGTTGTTTGTAGTAAGAGTCAGTTGTTATTTTTGAAAGTGGTTTTTTGGTCTAGTCTATTTTCGTACTCTTCATTTTTATCTAACTGACCACCTTGCCTATTTGATAATGCTATAGGCCACAGAAGAAGAAGCATAACTGGGCAAAGTTCTCTGTTCCTTTGAATATGGAGATTGTGCTGAAGTGTAATGGATTTGTAAATACTCTCGCATTCCTAAAACTTTTAGATTGATTTAATCTAGCTTAAAAAAGTAAAAAAAAGTAGAAACACATATTTGAAAAATGCTTCCGAACTCTTCCAACGCAAATCCTTTTATTTCATATTCTTTTACTGTTTTGGCTATCTTATTGGTGTCGATTTGGATTGAAGAATGTAAAAGGATGATCAGTAACGATTTTTATCCAGTAAATCAAAAATAAAAGATCCCCCTTATTTGAAATGTTTAAAAAAAGTTTTCTTTACGGAAGAAAAGTTCACATCTCCATTTTCTAAAACAAGTATTGTTCAGAACACAATATTCTTTGCTATTGCGATTAGCAAAACTGTCATTTAAAAGTGTTCAAATGTTCTCAACAAAACAATCAAAAGTACAAAAGATTTTATGATTCAAAAGACAATCAGCTATGGTCAAACGATAGATTTATTACTGGGCCAAGACAGTCGTTTTTTTCACACTACAAGCAGTTATAATATTATGAAAAAGGCTAAACTGAAAGTTACACCTTGTTGCATCAAGTATTATAGCCAAAAGTTAGTACAGTTTCTTTGTGAATCCTGAATAACAAGGAGAGGTGTTCGCTTGAAAAGTCACCATCGAATGTTTTTAGAACAACTATATAGGCAGAAACATAATTCAAATAAAGTACAAACACTATTATGAGACAAAGTGTTGCAGGTGGTAGTAGCAAGTAGAGCCGTTTTATATATATATATTTAAGATACGCTATAACTTTTGTCTAATCTGTATTCCAGTATTTATGAATGCGGACGTAAAACTGCAAATTGCACAGCTGGTTTCCATACTTTAATCATTCCAGAGTTTATCACACGTTTTCTGATGCAATAGTCAGGAAGTCAATGCATAAATCTATCAGTTACGTCGCACTTTTCTACCCGCGTCAAACCTTGGCGTCCTCCATTTTGCATCTGGACTCTCACAATGTAAAGCGGCTAATCAGTTGATGAGCCGGTACACAGAAAATTCATTATCAGACCCATATAAAAAGAAAAATTCGTCCGCAACAATTTAAACCCGAATAACTGTCAGAAAAGCTAGTACGGCCATGTCAGTTGTGAAAATTGACTCTCAAGTTAAGATTGAGGACACTCAATATGAGGTAAGTATACAGTTTTGTAATTGATATTCATATAATTATAGTTTAATTGCGATATTTTAGATCCTCCTTAAAGACACGTCGAATCTATGGGACCAGCTGAGAGAGTTGGTACAGATTCAACATTGGACCACCCAAGATCATGCAACACTCAGTCTCCTGCAGGAATACCCCAATGTCACCAGTATTTTTGCAGCCAGAAAGCCAGGTAGAGTCATCAGAATAAAAAGAGTCTTTTTTAAATTTCTCAAAAGAAACTTATTCTTTAAATCAGGCTAACGTTAAAAATTCAGATAACTACCTACTTGGAGCTGTGATTTTGATTGAGACTGATGATCTTGTTTATGCCAACATATATGTGATCAGAGACGGCTACCGCGCCCTTGGACTCGGAATGAAGATGGTTGGATGCTTTGTGAATGTTCTCGAGAAGGCATTCATGCAGAAGCCTTTTATCTGCAGAGGAGGTAAATTTAGTTGTTCATAGGAAAGAAATAGTAGGCTTAGGTGGAGTTTGGCGCCGCCGGCGCCAACAGTGTGTCCGGATTTATAGTAAGAGTTACTAATAAAACTAAGTATTTTACTAAAACCCTATTTTATGAACTACATTCAACAGCAATAGAACAAATTGTTTACTGTTGCAAGCGCGCTTTTTGTTCCTTTTTCGATAATTATTGTGGCCTAGCTTCGTTATTCGGTAGGTTTATTATAGTTGGTTGCTCAAACACGGAAGAGCGATAAGAATTTATTTCACATGATAATCTGCTAAATAAGCTGAGGCATGCAGAAACACTATAAAAAAGTCGATAATTATCGGTGAAATTGCTAACGAATCATTAAGAATGTAATGAAAAGTGGCGAGTAAATGAGCAAATATAACCAAGTAAGAATGGCAAAAGACTAAAATATAATGAAAAGTAACTGTAAATCTAATATAGTAAGAGATAATAACGAGTTTGTAAAGATGTTAGCCGAACAATAGTACCTATTGATTGTTAAGTCGACGAAATGATGATGAAGTATGCTGGACCTCCATTCTACGCTGCTCTACTCTACAACCTTTACTCAATTGAACTGAAGGACAAAGCCCTCGTACTGGACATCATTCCACCCCCAGCCACACATAAATATACAGTACAAGCTATCAGAGTAAGTCATAAAACTATATTTCTAAAATTATCAAAAACAAAAGTTTAAATCAGTATAATACTCCGCTTCTTTTAGGATATGACCCCTAATCAGTTCGACGAACTCATTCACTACGACAAGTTCGTGACTGGAGTTAACAGAACTAAGTTCTTAAAAGACTTTTACTCGATCGCCTACGTAGATGGTAACTTATAATAGTTGACTTATAGCAAAATAAATATTTAGGAATAGTGATCCGTGACAAGAAGGGTTTTATTCGCGGTCAAGCTGCTATTGTCCCTACCACTGCTGAGCCAAATACCTACAAGCTGAACCCAGTTTACGCCGAGAGCAAGGAAGACGCAGGTAGGAATGTTTAAAATGCTTCCGAGATTTCAACATATCTGGGTTTTTGCCTTATTCATTGTTTGTAAACTATTTTTTAGGTGTTGTCGTGAAAGCAATCCTGGATAGAGTGAACGACCCTCTTGCTAAGTTCATCATTCACTGCAGAACCGAATCTTCCGGTGATTGGATCATCGAATCATGCAAAGAACGCGGCGTAAGTTAACATAATAATCATTGCATTTTTGTTGAAAATGTAATTCTGTTCCTTTCTGCCTGAAATCACATGCTTATTGCCTCATGAATCGAATTGGCGGCTTTTTTTGTTAATCTACGCGCGTACGGATGGATGCTTTAGCTGATAAGAAGTGTAGGAAACCGGAGATAAATTTTCTTTGTTGCCCTTTTATTTGTCGTCAAATAGGACATTTTATAGATTGATATGCACTTAGTTGGAGCACTGTGTTCGACTCCTGTTTTCAAGAGAGAATACCAGGATCCATCTAGAACCAAACAGATCTTTGCGCCAACAAACAGTCCCGCTCATTTCGACGGATAAGAAGAATAAGGAAGTTAATGAAAATATCATGTACATAAACAACACAGCTATTGTCATATGTTCTTCTATCGAAATAATAAAAGTGAACAATTCATGCAAACAATAGACTTGCTAGACAACATTAGCTATAGGTTTTTATGTATTTTAAAGTATTTTTTAAAATATTTATTTTCTGTATCACTCGTATCACAAGAATAGTTGATTTCTTCGTGGCAGGGCTTCGGCCATTCATTCTGGAATCTTATGAGTAGAGAGGGCTCATAACATTTAGTCTTCGAGTGTCCGAAACATAGGATAAGTAAGCTGCTTAACATGCTACGTCGAAAAGATATTGAATTTCTATGGGGGATTGAACAAAAGACTGTATTCCAAGCAATCAAAAAGCGTTTAACAGAAGCCGATGTACTGGCTCTTAACAACCCAGAAGTGCCGGTGATACTGGCAACTGATGCATCAAACCATGGGTTAGGAGCAGTAATCTATCACAAATGCGCAGACGGTTCAGAAAAAGTCAGTTCCACCTCTTATGTCGTTCATTATGGCACTGGCAGTCGAGAAGAACACGTGGATCAAATGAAACCCAAGGTAACGTTTCAAGACTTTGATGGATGGGTGATTCTTCCGAACGCAAAGAAAGAACCAGTGAAAACAACAGTCAATGTGTCCAAAAGTACGGCCAATTCCACTGCCACAGCAAATCTAAGAAGGAGTACTCGAACAAGTGTTTTAGCTGCCATGGAGAAAATCAAAGGTTGGACTAAGCCAAGAATCAACCAAGTAAATTCGGTTGATATAATACATGAGCCGCTCCCTAAAAACAATGATAAAATTATTTACAACCCCGATTGGAAATGGGGAGGAGGGAGTAGGGCAAGCAATTTTGTTTTGGATAAGCTATTCAATGAAAAACGACATAAAAGGAATCTAAAGCTAATGAGCCGAGCTCTCCTCGGGTTGTCATTTTTCAGGCAGTCGCTAGTGGATATACATGGTGGAGAGGAGTTGTGGAACGGAGCAATAGATGTATTGGATCCCACGAAGAGAATGATGGAACATCAGTTCTCAATGAAATCCAACATTCCTTTCGCAGCAGCAGTTCCCAATGGGAAAATTCAAACCCAAGCATCTCAGAACCATGCAAGATCCCAGTCTCTGTATCAACATAAATAGCTATCCATAATACTGAATAATTATGTTAGTACCTCACTAAGCTTTCTACTAAGATCTCCTTAACTCTAACTATAGGCCTTAAGGGTGAGTGTTACACGATGCTTAAGAAAATTCAGAAAACAAAAAGTACGCAAGGTCAATTCGTATAAAACACTGCTAATGACTGCACATAATATCCGAATAGTAACTACTTTAGCGCAAGCGTGATTGGCGCGACAAATTTATCTACAAAGATAAGCAAACTAAGGACGATACAACGGAACTTCGAGGCTACAATCTCTAAAACGACAGGGGATATAGTAATTTGTCATAAAAACAAACCCTACCTAAATTTGATGATTCTAGATAGAATGTGGACTTTAGCTTAAATTGTGACACAAGCATTGAAACAATTTGTGCACTTCCCCTATATGTTTAAGTGTTTTTACTCTGTCAACTAGGCAGAGTCAACTTGGCTGACCCTCGATTTGACCTCTCCAGATCAAAAACAACTTCATTTTTCGTAATCAGCGTCATATAAGTAACAGTTTCGGAGTAGCGGCTATGTCATAAATCTTTGTCAGCTTTTAGAATACATTGTAACTGCATGCACCGTTTACTGACAAGAGCAGAAACTGCTCTCCTGGCACAACCGGGGCTGATTAGCCAACAATGGAACCGTATAAAAGAAGAGAAGATGAGATCATCATCATTCAGTCACAACCCCCCAGCTGTGAAAATGCATTTGGACAAAAACGAATACGAGGTGAGAGTTTGAAACTGTAAATTTGGCTATACTTTGCTCTTCTTTATATATATTGAACATACTGCAGTATATGCGATGCAACTAGAAATATCACAGTTGATATTGAATATTCAGTTCGTCTTCAAAGATCCTTCCAACCTATGGGACCAGCTCCGCGAGATGATTCGCGAACAAGGCTGGACCTCGCAAGATGAAGGCACCCTCCAGCTTCTTCAGGAAATGCCGAATGTAATGGCAATTTTTGCAGTTCGCAAGAAGGGTGAGTTGTGTTTCAGTGCACAAATCTTCACTATTCTAATAAAATAACTGGATGTTCTTTAGATAATTATCTTCTTGGTGGTCTTCACTACATCAACACTCCGGAATACATTTACGGAAACATCTATGTCAC
>JAQGAV010000735.1:0-27707 GCA_034691345.1 Phasmarhabditis papillosa
GAACCACGGGCAGGTTTTTGGATACGGCCACTGGTCTACCACGTTGTGTTCTATCTAACAATTATAATTAAAGGAAATCGAAAAGTGTTTAAACACTGTTCAGATACTAAATAAAGGAAACAAAGCTAATAACTTCTGGAAACAACTTTTGGTTTTGTGGAAATATGATGATTTTTTTATTTTCGAAAACTAGTGAATGTTCTAATGTAAATATAATCTGAGTATGAATATGTTCCTCAATTAACCCTACCTGGTCTACAACATTTTCATCATCGATTGGTCTCCTTCTGGTGACTTCACGAACTGGAGTCTGATTCTGGTCAGTATTCAGTGAAAGTCTTCTCTTGCTAGGAACTCTATCACCACCTAAAGAAACTGACTTTGAAAGCATAAAAGGTCGACAATTTAAAGATTACCCTTGTTATCCGTTGATATCACATATGTTGTATATTCTAATGAAAACAAAAGTTGTTGCAGTAGTTGTACCCCGTTATAATTCCCGTAATTGCAAACCTGCAGCCGGACCCGGGCCGCAATGCGGTCCACTTTTAGAAATTCTTTGGCCTGTTCGGGCCGTGCGGACCCTGATTTTATCAGCTCTGTCGAAATATATATTGCGTTTTAGAGAGTATTATCCGGTGGTTTTTCAAACTCACAAATGGACTGAGCCCTGTGCTCTCTGACTTCCTCATACGTCTCGAACTCCTCACCACAACTAAAACAAGCGGGCTTGCGCACTGGAGTATGTTCCATGAGATTGTGATGTTGTAGAAAATCCCAGTTCTAAAAACAAAGTTACAAAGTTTTAATACAAATAATTTAACTAAATTTAGCACTAGCAATGGGTGCCTAAACTTATATAAAAATAGCCCCCCAAATCAAAAAAATCAGAAATCAAGCTTTAAATTGACCTAGTGTTGGGCAATAGTTATATACGCCTACTAAATCAACTTCTTGTATAGTTTTATTTAGATAAAATAATTTGCAAGAAACTTACGATGAACGACTTGTTGCATTGATGACATCGTGCTGAATATGAAGCAGGATTTCCCTGAATTAGACAAGTTAAGACTAATTTAAAAACTTTAGCTATAGTCCATTTCAATATGTAAACTACGGCAGTCGTTTGTAGTTAACGCTCCGCGATGACCGGTATTTAATTAATAACTTCAATTTAATTAGTTCTTTAAAAAAAGCGGAAAAAATTTCATAAAAAAGAAGTCTGCCAGTGTTGGCTGTTAACTGCAAACGGTGACCTTTGTTCACATTTTAAAACTAATAATATTAAAAACATATAACTATTCTATGTGAAATTATTTCATACTATGTATCACCAACTGAACTACTTGTATCGCTTAATATAAGCAATGTTTTTTTACTTTCCTGATGTATTATATTAATATATATTCATGATAATATTTTACCACATACCCTTCTGGAAACTGCATCTCTTAAGGAACTGGTGCTAGCAGTGCTATCTGGTGTGTAGGTACCTATAATTTAAATCTTTTCTACTTTTTGATATTTCCAAAATATTAAGTTTTATAACTCTGAATTTGCGTAATGGCAATAGTCGAAGATTCAGAAACTATTCTAAGTATTAAAATACAATTTATATTTACAAAAACGAACCGCTATATCTGATGACCATAAGCTTGTCGACCAAATAATTCGTCATATCCTTATGATGATTACAAATGTGTGTCTGTAGAGACAATTTGGTCTTATAGACTGCCGGGCACCCCGCACATTCGAAGTATTTTTGCTGCTCTGAAATCATGTTATATGTAAAGGAAGAACTACTTTTTTTAAAGAAGGTTAAACTATGTTAACCTTTCAATATTTCACTTTTTACTACATGAACAGACTAGAAAGGAAAACTAAGCTATTTCATCATTTATATTAGTTTGTAAAAGGTTCAATGCAATTTTAACAAGCATACCCTTGACTCTGCGAGCCGCTTCTTCAGGATGTGAGCGATGTAGGTGGATCTTCTTGGCTCCCTCGGTGATGAATCTCCTCGTACACAAATCGCATTTGACTTTGCCGATGAAACCTTCAAAAATGAAAGAATTATCTTCAAATAGCAAATAAAGCTTACCTCTATCCTCTTCTTTTATTTTCTTTGCTACCATTTTCCTGTCGCCACCTAGAAGTAAATGTGTAACACTTTAGTTTCAATCAGTTTGTTGGAAATTAAAGAGCAGGAGACACAGTCGGCTTGGTTCGTTCGCGAATGAGATGGTGCCGAGCCCATTGTGGTCGAACCGAGCCATCAATCATCTTTATATGGCAGAAAGGTTGTCCAGGTTGGTTTACCTTCCACTGAGGAGCTACTGTCTACTTAGTCTACTTTCCAAACATTCCAAAATTCAATAGGAAGCACATGTTTAACCGGCCTTGCGACAGTTCCCCCCAACCTAGAGACGCTAATTGAACATTTATTTATTTCAGTGTATGGAAAAATAAAGATAAAAAAGTTATATTATAGTAGTATTGACCTATCATGTTCATTATTGGGACTTAATTTTACATTTGAAAAACATATGTTAGGCTTAGGCAGCGGAAAAACACTGATATTATTCCCGAAAACAGTTTTGCAAAAAAAAAAAAGATAAAAATTCGGAGTAATTTAATAATGGGTTATATTTTATTTGAGATAGGTGCGCTATATTATCATAATAGTAGTTGGTTGATCAACTATCTATTGAATTTTGCAGATTGTCCCGAATTTTGAGCCTTTGTTTTTTGAAGTTGGGGGAACTGTCCCATTTCCGTATAACCAACCTTCTTTTTGCCTTTTCTTATCGTTGTCCTCAGCTTCGCTACTTTCAGAGTCAGATTCACCTGGGAAATAGAAAATAATAAAAAAGAACTTATAAGTCCTATAAAAAATCTTTTCATGACACCGTGATTGTCTACCAATTAAATTCGTACCACTGAATCAGCGACGCAAAGAAAGTATGACAAGCTCAATTACTTAAAAAATACTATATCAAAACGTTACCTTCTTGATTCTCGTCGGTATCGTCAGTTTCGCTACTGTCAGAGCTACTGTTAGAGTCCGATTCACCTGGGAACAGAAAATAACAAATTTTAGACTGCAGTTAAAACTTATAAATTACTTTCCTGACACCGGTAATGGCATATCTACTGGATTAGCTTTAATGGTTAAGAACCTACAAAACTACGAGATCTACGTAGGTCAAATCAAATTTCGATTGTAACTCGAAATTCGTATAAATTAATCAGCGACGTAAACAAAGTGAAAACAATTTTAAAATTGCCAAATTAAAAAATAGTATTCTTGGTTTACTTAAAAAAGCAGAAAGAATCAGAAGTTATTGATGCCAAGCTCAATTACTTAAAAAATACTATATGAAAACGTTACCTTGTTGATTCTCATTGTTCTCATCGGTTGCCTCTTCTACTGGAGCTAAAAATAAAGACTTAAATAAATGAAATAAACTTTCAGTTAATAAACTTAATTATATAACTCAGTTATTAATTAAGTGATTTTTTAAGTCTGCATTATTTTGTCATTATATTATTCAGTTACTAATAATACTTAAGGACAATCTTCTTTAACTTTTATATTTTATACGAACCTTCTTCATTTAAGACTCCATTGTTAGTCTCCACGGGTTCTTCTTGTGGGAGTGACATCTCAATAGAATCTAAAACATTTATATATTTATAACATATTCAACTGATTATCAAGACAATGCACAATATAAGAATTAATTTCTCAAGAAGAGTGGTAAACCAACAAAGTTCTTTTTTCAGGAAAAAATTTTATCAGAAAGATATGTTGCCCAAAACAAAAGGTTTAACTATGTCGTGATTACTAAAAAATATGAAATAAAGTTAAGTAGATTTTCAAAATTAGGTAAAATACTGAACTTTAAAACATTCTGAAAGACAGAAGTTAATTCATATTTCAATTCTAAACTCAGTTTATAAGCTAGTTATAGTAAATGAGAGAAACAATTATGAAAAATAAAAGTTATTTACAAAAAAATAGTCTAAACAATAACAAATAATAGTTAACGGAAACAGAATGAACAACGCGATGGCAGAATACAACGGCGTTTGTATTATTTGAATATTTCGAAATAGTTGTGGACGCTACAAAAGTTCTTTGTATTAGGGCGCGAAACCTGTTAGCTGTAAAATGGTTTTAAAATATGGAAAAGTGGCAACTATTTAAAATCAAAAAAATAATTGATAAAGGCAAACCGGAAGTTTATAAAAAGCTTTTCTGAAAATATTTATTCTCGAGAAAATGACTATAATTTTATAATACGATTGCAGATTCATTCGTACTCTATTGGTCAACGTAACTATTGTTTTAGAAGGGACTTGAAGCATTTTGAATCAATCATTTTCTTATATGAATGAATGCAAATAAGCGTCTAACATTGTCAGTTCTCAGTTCACTATACGGCTGTACCTGCTTTGATCCAAACAAAAAAATAGTAATTGAAAATGCTTACTTACAACTAGGGCACAGTATAGTCGGCGGCCAAAAGATATGCAAATTAAAGGTCTTAGTGCTCAATTCCAAACGCGCAAAATAGATATGTTTAGTAAGATTTATTAATTGTTTTAGAAAAAATTAGTTAGAAGTGGTGATATACATTGCATCTTTGACTAGTCCGCGTTTTCGCGCGCTATTACTCGGCCGCGCTCCAATACAATTTGCAGTTCGTACCGTATACCCTTGCATAAGCCTTGGCCGCCGATTATAGCATATATTGTCTATATTCGGTTCGATCTGCTCGAGTTACCGATAGCAAATTTTGTTTTTAGTTCCCATTTGAGTCGTATTTTTTGGTTCTCGCGTTGTGCTCTCTAGTCCTTTTGTCGTTCTAATCACAAGTTTAACTAATTTTTATATCGCAACGTTCAACAATTCTTCCGATTTTGTTTTTATTGTATAAGAAAACTGAATACTTTGAATGCTTGAGATTTACAAGTTTCTCTCATGTACAACTTCGATATTTGAGTTTTAATGAAAGTTCGATTTTTTAACGAAACAACATGTTTATTAACTAAAAATCATAACAAAACAACATAACAACGAAGACAAATGCAGACATTATGTAAAACCCTAAAGGTTCTAGGTTGAACCGAGTTAACAACAAAAAATAACAAGAAAAGCTCAAGCCATAGATCCACATCTTTATAAAAGTTTGTTCATTTTCACTGGCGACGATTTGTGGCGATCGTCTTGCTTACAAAACTTGCAGATATGACGGTGAACAGACCTGTAAAGCAAATTTGTACTTGTTCTTTTTAAAAGTACTGCTACTGGTATGTTTTTAGAATCAGAATATATAAATACGTGCTAATAATAATAATAATAATTAAATATTACTATTTGCATACAAATAATTGTCAAAAATTTGTATTTCGCAACGAGTTGCGATCACGTCACTTGAATTAAAAAGAAAGTTTTGAAACAGGCAGGGTCTAAAAATATTTACTGTCAAAAATTCCGCCTGGGCCCATTGTGAGGTATGTTAGAACGTTTAGTGTTTTTCAAAATTCAACTGACCTTCATTTGCGAAATTCACCAAGTTTATCATCTCCATTTGACGATCAGCCGCAATTTGCCGAAAGGCGGCTTCAGCATCTTGGATTTGAGTGAAAAACCGGTTATCAAGCCCTTCGGGAAGGAGTTGCGCGTTGAATGCAATGGCATTCCAAGGAGTAGCTTTTGTCTCCGAACTCATAATAGAGAATTGTCGCTGAAATAAGTACATTTAGAAACTGTGCCCGTTGATGAAATATACCTATAGTCTGTAACAAGAAAAAGGCTGGAAGGCGCGGTGTTATAAAGTCTTTCAGAAATTGCTCAATTTTCGTCGAAAGTAGATGTTCTTGGTATGATGAGAAAAGCGCAATTTATTGCTAGCAACTAGAAAAATATTAATGCGTCTTTTTGCGATGGTTTGATTTCATAAAACTCATATACGTATTTGCGAAAGCCCTGATTTAACACCGCACCTTGCAGCCTTTTTCTTGTTACAGACTATATAAAGAAAAACAGTTTATTGGTGGACGCTTATAATGCATTCACCGTAATGACCAGACCATGTTCCTTTCAGCTACTTCGGTATCCGTGCTTTGAAGATCAACACACCAAGACCAGTAGCTAAATTCATCACTACTATTCAATTAGTGCAATTCGTTATCAGTTGTTACATTTTCGGCCATTTGGTCTATATTAAGGCTACAGACTCCTTCACCAACTGCGCTGTTAGGCAAGTTCAGGAAAAAATTACAAAAACTAGAACTAGAGAAACACTTTAAAACATCAAAGAAGAATTTGAATTTCAGTTGGAATGTACTCTCGATTGGTGGACTTATGTACCTCAGTTATTTATATTTGTTTGCCGAATTTTTCTACAAGGCATACATTCAGAAGAGATCTCCAACCAAGCCAAAGGAAGCATAAATTTGTTGCTAATAATATAATAAACCTTTATGAAATGACAAAATAAAACAATTCACAATGTAGTGTGATAACAAAAAATGTGTCCAATAATCAAGCAACTTCGTTTTCATTGGTTAACATATTCGGGATACCATCCTTAACAAACATATTGTATAGCAGCAGTGTTTTAAAAAGTACTAACCTTTATGGGAAATTTCCTACCCGTATCTGGGCACTCGAGTTCTCCTTCGATGATATCGATACATAACAAAACTCGATGGATCTGAAAATGAATATATTAACACTTCTGATGACTGCATATTCTCTGAGAATAATCACGTTAGGAACTCATGTGAGAAGCACATTCAAACATAATATGATAAAGTCGAAAGTGAACACTTACTTCCTTAAGTAAATCCTCGGGTAAATCATGCATATTAGCAACTTCGGGTAGGGTTACGGGAAGATTTCCAGCCTCTCCAAGGCTCTCAGCGGCATTGCGCAATACAGAATATTCAATCTAGAATGATTTCAATTCACCATATGTCTGTGCCTTGAAATGGTTTAGACAGATGCAAGTCGACCATTTTCGAATCAACTTCACCATAGACTTGCGAAGACAAGGTAAACTTACAACAGAAACTTTTTGAGGAATGAATAGCTAACAAATATTTCCAGTCAGCGACACTCTCTGGCTGAGAGCTTAACTGCCTATCACAATAGAATGATATAGAAGACAAATCCGAGGTAAAAAATATTGTAATACTAGACTGTCATTAGACAAAGATAGATTGCTTGCAAATGCAGAAGGTAGAGAAGATTGCCATGGTAATACTAGACTAATAATGTTGAAGCTACCTTTGGCATCATGCTGATCATGAACTCTTTGTTAAAGTCAGACTCCAGTTTCTGAGCATTCGTACATCTTAAAATAAGCGGATATCCATTCTTGGCTTCCTAAAAACTATAGTAATAGAAATACACGAGAATAAACACACCTTGAGAAATCTCGACGACAGAAAATTATGGGTCAGGAGTTTCATGGTAGTCCTAAAACACATCATCATAATTGACAACATTAAATCTGAAGATATATAAAACGAAATGAACGAGAGCCATGTAAACCTTTCTTCTACACAGAAACCTATTTAATAGATAAAGAGTAGTATAGTAACAAACAACAAAATAGGTAAGTAATGAAAGAAAATGGAAACCACGCACTTAAAAATGGAAAGTGTGATACTTCGTATTAATCATAAAACGAGCAATAACCCTGCGAAATTCATAAATGGAATGTAAAGGTTTAGTTGAAATCAAATAAGTACAAACATCAAATAAGTTAATAAGGATATAATACTAAAAATATACTCGTTACAACATAATTTACCCTCTTAGCAACCAGTGAGACAAATCAATAAAATGTTATCTATAGAGCGCAGCACTCGGGCATATATACATCGCTCGATATTTTCCTAACTCTAAGAGCGGATAGGCGATAAATTCAACTCCTTCAAAACCGGAGGTGGCGACTGATCTCCATTCAAATCATGCCGTACACTACTCTGATCAGCAGCATCAAAATCATCCTGAATGACAAATAATAGCTAAATGCTACGACCATGCAAACTACCTCAACGTTAACATCTGATTCATTGATGCATGATACCATACTGTTGTCAAATAACCTACGAGCAATAGACGAATTCAGAGAGACATTGAACTCCTCTTCCGGGATATCACTACCAGTATATTTAAACTGAGTACCTGAAGACAGATCCTGTATTGTTAAATCAGCAAACTAACCAAAAATTCGATCAAAATCTATGTTGACGGAAGGTGGGAACGTCCAACTAGTTTGACTAGTCGTGTTTCGGAGAGCCTTAGTCTTACGTCTGGGTGCTCGAGTTTTTGGCGAAGAGGTAAATGGAGTAGCCCGTTTAGATGGAAGAGAAGCACTTGCAGGACTCTCGACAACCTGAGATGAGTATATAATTTTTTAAACTATAATTTTCTAACCGGTTTAACATTGTCAGGTGAAGGTACGTATCCAGCGTTGCTATTCCAGAACAAAGTCAACTGTGCTTGAAGTTTAGCTTCAACATGCGGATCACTAAAAACTGATGACCGTTATTCATTCACAAAAAAGTCATACGGTGAAGCACGTCTGTTCATAATTTCTTCTTCAGTAAAAATAGCAGGATTTAATATAGAACGATCCTCTATTGACCAAATTGAATCCTTGTTCTAAAAATATACGATTTGTAAGAAATGCTGATTACAGGTGGTCAGGACATCCAAGAAAGACGTTTCACATAGTTTTCATTTTACTGAAATTAATAAAGTACCTCGGGACTTTTCATAGGTTCAAATAGTCCAGGACTGAGTGTGCTCATATGTAAACTATCCGCGAGATGGCTATCAAATGGGTTAGTAATTCTAGACGCACTCATATACCTATAAAACTATTAAGAGATCATGAATATTAAGACAACTGCTTACGTTGACGGCGACGATAAAAGTGTTGAACTTTCTTGGAGACATGACGGATTTTTAAACTCTTTTTCTTTATGATCCAATGATAAATCATCCGACGGATTCAGTGATAAACTACTAGAATCGATGGCAGCCTTAAAAGTCAGGAACAATAACAATAAATACTTAAACAGCATACCGAGGATGTTGAGTAGTCACTCGTAACCGTTTTATTCGGCTTCGCCAATGGACTCTGGCCGCGATCTTTGTACAGCGCAATTCGTTTGCCAAACACCGAGCGTTTTTCACATCGATTAGATGACAAGATAGGTGAAAATTTCAGCTCATCTGAAAATAATTATTTCAATTGTAAAATCATAAAAATCACCTCCGAGTCGTCCCTTAGGCTCAACAAAACCATTGCTTGTGTCACTGTGGAGGGCAGTGCTGTTGAAATGATCTTGAAAATCATCTCTATCATTTTCGAGTACCGAATTGTCCATTACATATGTCTCCATTACAATCCAGTCTAAAAACACAATATATACGTACGTACGTAGTTTATGAGAAAATGAAGAACGTTGATAATTTGTAGAAATACCAAGAAAGTATATAAGTTGGGTGAAATTTAAGACCATACACGACACATATGTCGATATTATAATATTATATAATAATCAACAGAGTAAAGCAAGCGTCTTTTAATAACGGTAGGAAAAATAAAAATGGAGCTATCGCCAAGTTATTCAAATCCGTAAACTTCGCGCTATAAATATTCCTGCTGCTAATTTTAGACCTTTAAACAAAATTGGGACAAAAAATTGCGCTCTTTTGAAAACAGGTTTGACGAATTTTGTTTACCTTTTCTGAAATTTTTTTTAGATTTTTTTGATTTTTTGTATTACAAAATTGATTTTTTATAGATCTCAAAACGTTGCAATGGAGTTTCAAGAAATAATTGAGCTCGATGATTGTCAGCGAACAGCTGATGTGAAATCGAAAGCCAGTTTTGAAACTCTGATGATCTCACCCAATGTGGTTAAAGCCTTAAGCAATAGTGGTTTTAAGAACCCATCTCCCGTGCAGGAGAAGGCTATTCCTGCCGGATTAATGGGATTGGGTAGGTAAATGCTCCTCTCAAAGTAACTGGAAATCCTATTTTTCTTTAGACATCCTTGTCCAAGCCAAATCTGGTACTGGCAAAACTCTGGTGTTCTCTGTCATGGTTGTGGAAAACCTTAAAAATGATGTATCACAACCGCAGAGGCTCATTATCACACCCACAAGAGAGATTGCGGCTCAAATCAAGGAAACTGTGAAGAAGATTGCACCACCTAGGACTAAAATAGTGTATGTTCAGTATTGTTTTTTAGAATATCCCTGTTACTTTTCAGCGTTCTGGTTGGCGGCAATCCAGTAAAAGGAGATATCCAAGTTCTCAGCAAGGGAGCGCACATCATAATCGGAACCACTGGAAGGCTATGTCAGCTTGTTCAGAACCAGCATTTGTCACTGTCACAATGTGACCTCTTTGTTCTCGACGAAGCTGACAAGCTCATGGATACAGATTTTCAGAAAGATATAAAGTAGGTTATTTTTTCAATTGTTCACTGTAAGCTATACAGGTCCATCCATTCAGCTACTTATTCTCATCGCTGCGTCCGTCAAGACAAGTCGCTGTGTTCTCAGCTACATATCCGCGTAACCTTGTCTCTACGCTATCTAAATTCATGAGGGATGTTACCTTGGTGCGGCTAAATTCAGGTTTGTACTGGATGTGTATCATGCAAAAAAAAACAATTTCTAGGAGATGTTCAGCTTATCGGTATTAAACAATATGCGTATGTGAAATACCAGAGATCGCATGATGCCATTGTTGAATTACTGCAATCACTAAACTACAAGCAGGCAATAGTATTTTGCAATACCCACATGACGTTCGTTTAATTGCTAGAATTTTTTAAGTGTTATTTTTCAGCTGCGAGCCTCTGCAAAAGGTTCTGGAAGAAAATGGGATCGGTTGTGCTTTTATATCTGCCCAGTTAGAGCAAACCGTGAGGGAGAAGACTATCGACCTACTCAAACAGAACAAAATCAAAGTTCTAGTTTCTACAGATTTGGTTTGTATTAGCTTGTAGTTATCCGGTAATTTCTTAATTAGATTGCTCGCGGAATTGATGCAATTGAGGTGAACCTTGTTGTCAACATGGAACCAGCAGTGGATTGTGAAACATATTTTCACAGAATTGGACGAGCAGCGCGATTTGGTTGCAATTTATTAATATTTCTTTTACTTTAATAGTATAGGAGGGTATGGTGCCGCTGTTACATTACTGACAAGTCCGAAATCAGTCGCTGCTTTTTCGAAATTAGTTGATGAAGGAGGTATTTCGGCACGCACATTAACCATGCAAGATATTCCCTCGGATCTTACTGTTAATGAGGAATATTTCGAGAGCTGTGAGAAATTCCAGGTTTGTCAGTGAAATATTAAGTATGTATTCGAGTATTGCAGTCTGACAATAGGCAAGATTCCTCGATCGACCAGAGGTCTTTGAGAATCCCCGGATCGTTAGAGAATGGGTGTGTTTTTCAAACTGCGGAGAACAAGGATGGAAAAAGGTTTCATTTTCAGTCTATTTATATGCTAATATTTATTTTAGTTATTTGAAGGATGAGCTGATTGCTTTAAAAACACTGGGTGTGCCTTCATCCACTCTCATATCTACTATCAACAACCTAGGGGTATGTGCAGTTTGTATGGTAGAGGTAGACTGTTCTATTTTTCAGATAAATATCAGTGGTTTCACCCAATCATTGAGCAACTACGTCGCTTCTCGTGAAAATTCAAAATGCACGAGTGTTTCACAAAAAGAAGAAACTGGCGCCTCGAAGAAGTATAAGTGTGTTTCATTTCTAATAACTTAAGAGTAACCAATTTCTTAGATTTGTTCCGTCCAGAAGTAAGTCGGCAAAAAAATTCTACATGCGTGGAGAGCTTTTGGCCATCCGCAATTGCGTGAACGAAAATACTTGGAGAGAATATGCGTCAAAGAAGTGCGTGCAGTAACTTGTGTCCGATGTACTATTTTATTGCAGATGGGATTTGTCAGAAGAGCCGTTCGTTATAAGGAACACGGAAGCTTCGCCGATGTAAGTATGCTGACACGATTTCATTAAAACGTAAAATCCCAGAGATCCCGCAATTACCACCGTGGTAAAATCTTCAATGAATGAAGGAATTTCACCTGTGCAATACAGGTACACTAGGAGAGAAATGATTGGAATTCAAACTAAGATTCCAAAACAGGTAATGATATTCCAGTCTTCATCTAGTAACATATTTTAGTCCTGGTTAACGTACGTTAAAGCCAAGTGGGATACCAGTGAAGAGCCATGGCAGTTGGACCCTTATTTGCGGTGTCCCTTTGAGGAACAGTTGCGAAGAACCCGCATACGAGACAAACAGATGCGGGAAAAGGTAGCGAGTACCTTACTGTTTGAATCTTAATTCTTGATTCAGATTCTTCAAGAGAGAAAAGCTGCTTTAATTACAGCTCCAAAGCTAGTTTCTTCATCGCGAAGTATTCCTAGATGCACCATGAACAATAATTCTTTTGTGGAGTTCTGTGGTGATTTGAAAGCTCAGTATGATTGCTTCAACGAGGAATCTTCCTCAACTACTGCTCCAGTGGTACGTTTTATTCCATACATTTATCTTCGATGAAGAATCATTCGGTTTGTATGTAACTGCTGTTACGATAATAACTTGTTCTCGCAGATATTTAATATTTCTAGGTTCCTCTTCGTGATGATTCCGACGTATGGCGGTATCGAGTTAATTTCTATAGCAATTCTGTTGAGAAAAGCACATTACAATTCCAACATCAAGCGAAACTCTCCGGAAAAACAATTTTTGAGGAGGCGACACAGACAAGGTTAGCTCTTTGTTTTGTTTCTGTTATAATTCATTTTACAGCGAAATGACGGTTTGCAAATCTGTGGAAGAGTTAACTTCTTCGGAATTTGAGGTTGTTTTGTATATTTTCCTAATCTACATTTCTATTTAAAGGAACATTTCGCTCCGATCGCACCAATTAGCCATCTCCAGGTGAAGCAACCACATTTCGGCGTTTTGGACACTTATTTATTATTGGCATCAAAATACTACGAGTGATCTTGCATATTTTGTAAATATAGTATTGAATACATTGATCTTATGTTTTGAATGTTATGCGGTTTTTTTCCGTATATCTTTGATTTTATGTGTTGAACGTTGTGCAAATTATTTCTTTGTATGTTAGTGATTAATTTTAAATTTGTGCAGGGATGTCTAATCAAAAGAAAGGAGGAGCGCCAAAAAAGGGAAAGGCTGCCACCAAAGGTAAGATATAATCCTCGCACTTTGTGAAAGTAGTTTACAAGGATTAATGTAGATATGGATATCAATTCCCACTGTTACCTCCATATTATTAAGCTTCAGATGATGAAGATCTGGACGCCATATTGGCCGAGATGGCAGCAGCTGACGCTCAAGCTGCCAAGCCTGCTGATAATAAGAAGTCGTCTAAAGGGAAGAAAGGTTCGTTTTCGAATTCTCAGATTAGCTGAAATAATATTGCAGGAGGTAAATCGGCAACTGAGAACGGTGGAGCCGAAGAACCCTCCAACGTATCAGCATGCGATTGGCAAAGTGAAATTTCTGCCATGAAGCCAGTTGATGTACAGTTTGGCGCCAAGCCATTCCCAATTGGCCCGTGTGAAACTTATTATCTCAATGGTAAGAGTTTTTGTGTATAAAAACTTAGTTTCTATTTCAGGAGCAGATGGACGTGTTGCATCGGATCGCGAAAGTAATGAAGAAAAGAAGGCATTGAACGCCAGTTATGAGGAGATGTACAGCGTTAGTGCGTTATTTTATTTTTGCGTTACGTATTATGTTTAGGATTATCGCAGAGCTGCAGAAGTTCACAGACAAGTACGATCCTATGTCAAGTCCTGGGTTAAACCTGGTATGACAATGATTGACATATGGTATTTCTTCTTCGAGCTATTTGTTTGATCCTTTATTTGTAGTGAACGTCTTGAAGCGTGTTCCCGTCGCTTGATAAATGAATCCGGCTTGGATGCAGGCCTTGCTTTCCCCACTGGTTGCTCTCTGAATCATGTTGCTGCTCATTATACTCCAAATGCCGGAGATACAACTGTCTTACAGTATGGTGATGTCTGCAAGGTTATTCCAAGCTTTATTCACCTCATCTAAAGTTGATTTAGATTGACTATGGAGTTCATGTTCGTGGTCGCCTAATCGACAGCGCTTTTACTCTGCATTTTGATCCTAAATATGATCCTCTTGTAAATGCCGTCAAAGAAGCCACCAATGCTGGTATTCGTGAGGCAGGTATCGATGTTCGTCTATGTGACATTGGAGAAACAATCGAAGAGGTTAGTTCTCATTTACTGCTTACATAATTTGTGGTTTTTAGGTCATGACTTCCCATGAAGTTGAATTGGATGGAAAGACCTATACAGTTAAGCCCATCCGCAACTTGAACGGACATTCTATCGGACAATACAGGTTTTGCTACTTTTGGTCTATTGTATTGAATGTGTGTTGTAGAATTCATGCTGGCAAGACTGTTCCTATCGTTAAGGGAGGCGATCAAACGAAGATGGAAGAAAATGAAGTCAGTTACCATAATATGCTTGCTTTTTATCCAAGTTTTAGGTTTACGCCATTGAAACCTTCGGTTCGACTGGTAAGGGATATGTTCACGATGATATGGATTGCTCACATTACATGAAGAACTATGACTTGGCTGAGCACCATATTCCTCTAAGGTGACATTTATTTCTGAACGTTGGTAATATTACTTTCTTAGATTGGCTCGCTCTAAAGCCTTAAATGGTGTAATTGACAAGAATTTTGGAACTTTGGCTTTCTGTCGTCGTTGGATTGACCGACTCGGAGAAACGAAGTACCTGATGGCACTGAAAGATCTCTGCGATAAGGTAGTTTTTATTTATGCTCCAATTATTTTGTGTTCTTAGGGAATCGTCGATCCATATCCTCCACTATGTGATCAACGTGGTTGTTACACAGCCCAGTGGGAACATACACTTTTACTGCGACCTACCTGTAAGGAAGTAGTCTCGCGTGGAGACGATTATTAGATGTTTGTTAAACAAATTATGTTAACCATTGCTTGCATATTTGTATTCATGTTGTTATTGTCCGGTTCAAATAAAATAACCATAAATTAGTTATTTCGTTTACTTCATGTTTTTGTTGGGGTGGTGAAGTCGAAACTGAAAAGTTGCACATGAATAGGTGAACTTGTCATAGTGAGTAAATTATAGTCTTGTCTTCACATACGGTCAGCGCGTAAATTAATTAGTTGATATCGCTGACGGTTGTTGATGTGCAGGCTGGCGGATGGCCTGCCATTGAAATCCGCCAGCCTGCTGATGTGTTTTTAAGGCTAATAGTCGCTTTACAATTAAATTTATGGTTTAATCGAGGGATGTGATTATACAATTATGGTTTGAAGACAGACCATAGTATGTATTTCATATTCTGATAAGGAAGGAAGTTGATTCTGATTTCAAACATGTTCTATAGTGAATGTTATTTACGCTACGAAGAGATCTTCGTCACCTGGTTCCTTGGTGAAACCGCAACTTGGAAAAAAGTATGTGAAACCATTCTAGTGTGGAACGAGCGTTCTATCACTGCATTGATCGCTGAAACCAAAGTCTTAAAAAACGATTCTAAAAGAACCCATCGAAGACTATATAAGCAGGTTAGTCTCATCTAATAGACATACAGCAATGGAATACGAAGCCAAAATCAAGGTAAGCTTTTAACAGCAACTATATATTTTTTATTGCTTTTGCTTACTTATATACAACCAGGAATGACTTTGTATACACATGATAACCGTAATTACAATCTAAAGCTGTTTTCTATCTTCTATGAATAGAAAGAAAATGATCCCCTTCACCTATTTGGAAGTTTCTTTTCGAAACTTGTACCATCAAACAACCTTGTCTGCTTTCAATATAACGTTGGTAGATAAACAATTTCCAGTAATTTGATAAATATCATAAGCTATCATATTCTAGGCCTACCGTCTGGTAGGAAACGCAGCGGTGGCTTTTTCCGTCGTCTCCGTCCTATCCGTCTGTATTTCGCTGCCTGTGGTACACCATTATGTCAGAGAAGCGCGCCACAATTACAACCACGAAGTAAAGGTCTGCCGCTCTCACGCTGACGACATCCTGACTGGAATGTCCGCATTCGTTGTGAGAAACCGTACCGCCCGTGCCGCCGACGGTTACGGTGGATACGGATCTGCCGCCGTTGACGCCTCTTTCGACCAACAGGATCAACAAGACACCTGTTCCGGATGCTGTCTACCAGGACCACAGGGACCAGCCGGAGCACCAGGAAAGCCTGGAATCCCCGGCCACCCAGGAGCCGCCGGTCTGCCAGGAAACCCAGGACGTCCACCACAGTCCCCATGCGAGCCAATCACTCCACCACCATGCCAGCCATGTCCACAGGGAGCTCCAGGAGCACCAGGACTTGCTGGACCAGCCGGAACCCCAGGAGTACCCGGAACTCCAGGACAGAAGGGACCCGACGGTAAGGCCGGATCCGACGGACACAAGGGACCTCATGGACCAGCCGGACCCAACGGCAAACAGGGACCAGCCGGAGAACCAGGAACCCCCGGAGAGAACGGAGAGCCAAAGCCAGGACCAGCTGGACAGCCAGGAAGAGCCGGACCACTAGGACCACGCGGAGCCGCAGGAACGCCAGGACAGGACGGAAAGTCCGGAGAACAGGGACCAAAGGGCCCAACTGGAGAGCCAGGAATGAAGGGACTCGATGGAATTCCCGGAGAAAAGGGACTCGACGGACAGCCAGGAAACCCCGGAGAGAAGGGAATCTGCCCCAAGTACTGCGCTCTCGACGGAGGTGTTTTCTTCGAAGATGGAAGCCGCCGTTAAACAACTATACAGTTACGACAATCTCTTTTTACTGTTATTCATTATTATGTTTAAATGAATGTATATCGTCTCTGAGACAACCAGCTTGTTATTCCATTTCAGCCACTCTCCCGCGACTAATTTAACACCGCACTCGCTCGAGAGCAGCCAAAAGCACACGCTTTCCACATTCAAAACAACCTATTATCTCAAATTATTATGAAAACATTGATTAGAGCCAGTTTTTATGCTAAAAGTCCGCAGGTAGCTAAACACTAGCTAACTAGCTGCAGATTGCTGTCAGACTACCAGCGGTACTCGCCGATTAGGCTTTTTTAGTTTCAGAAAGACTGGAACCTATAAGCAGACGTTAATTAAGTGTGACGTTGGCTTTTATGAAGAAGGGTAGCTCCTAACCAAAACTGCCAAAAAACATAACTACTGTCACCGTTAGATATGGCAAATGTTTTGAAAATAGGTTAGTTTGCCCCAGTTCTGTTTTGAGCTGTCTCTCAATAGAGTGTTATAGTTTAAATTCACCTAAAAACAAAAGAAACTACAAACTACAAAGTACAACAAATATGCTGAAAATATAGTCTGTATCAATAGCTAGGTTTTTTGCGCAGTCTACTAAGCAGAAGCGGTGTTAAATCAAAATAAATGTGTTTTTAAGAAAATGCTTTCAATCCACCGATTTTCAAAACAGTTTTAAATAGCTCTTGCTACAGACTATATATAACATTTTCGAAATTATTCTCCGTTTGGGATTCATTCTTGTTCATTGGATCAAAGCTCAGTTCAGCTTTGATCCGGATCTAAACGTCAGAACTCTATCGTTTTCAACCAGTCTTCACTAAGATCCAGTTGCCGTAGTATAGAAACGACCGGGTGGTGCCCGAGCAGTTGAGAATTGTGGCCCGGGCAGGCTAAAATCTGCCCGGGCACCCTCCCGGGCGTTTCTATACTACGGCCACAGGTTTTGGTTTCATCAAGTTCAATCCGGCCCGGCCTGGTTCAGTTTAAGATTTGCGAACACTAGGGCCTCGACAGCTGCTCTATTCCAAATTCTGCTTCTTGTTATTTAATGCTAGACAGGTGATATAGGATTTGAGAATGCTTAAATCTTGTGAATTATTGTTTTGTAAATGCAAAATGCGTATTATTATAATTACTGGGTGGCCTGGCTATGGCGGCGGCAGCGGTGTTATGAATATCCTTGGAGGAGTGTTATAAATATCAATCATATTCAGTGTCACTTGTCGCTGCACTCATCCTATGCTATCTCTCAACAGAGCCCGCATTTTAAATTAATTTATCAATTTTAGTCAATTTTAATTTGTAATTCATTTCTTGAACATTTAAACTCAGCAAAAGATTCAATACAACTATCGTTATGTTCTTTTTAAGGTGAATATATCGGTTGATGTTTTATATAGTAGGCGTCAGTAGCTAGTTTTGCAACGCACAACATGTTGCCTAAGAAAAAGGCCTCTGACTCCTACAACGAAAACCCTGATGAGCAACAACCTGCACATCTTATCACTTTTGTACTCTTTTTGTATGAAAATTCGCCCATTTTTTAGGAATGGTGAATTTTAGAGAATGGTTACTGTAGTGTTTGGCACAGTTTCGGCAAAATAGAGCACACTCGCTGGTCTTGGCACTTCGCCTAACCGATGTGTTCAACATGTTGTGAACGCAGTGTCCCGGGTAGCAGCGGTGTTATATAAAACTGAAGGAAAAATCAGTGGATTGGGAGCCTTTTCTTCAAAGGTACATTTATTTTATTATAACACAGCTGTCCTTCAGGAAACGGCACTGGAATACCTATGTCTAGCCTAGAAACAATAATGTGCATCTAGAGTGAGAATTCGGCTTCCGTTTTCGGAATCATTGTACGAGTGCAATAAAATGTCATTTTAAGGATTTGTTATTGTTTCTATCCTTTTCCTGTTGAATTTCATCCCGATATTCAGTTTCATTCATGTTTTTATTAATATCTAGACCAATTCTACGACTAGTTTGAGCGAAATCATAAATCGTTTAGGCCTCCTAGCCCACAGAAGAACAATTTTTACCTCGAGCGGGCGAAGCCTAAACTGAATATGACTTTCTCCAAATGGGGGCCAAATGAATTCCGTATCTTGCGCTCTGACGCTAAAGTAGTGCGCAAATTAAAAACTTCGCAATATTCGCAAGTGGATCTGAGGCCTCACAGACCCGAGAATGGTTTCAAATATAAGGTGTAGGTAGGGGCCACCCCCTCAGTACCTTAAATGCAACTTAATAAGGTCATACTGTAAAAGTTATTGACTATTCTCATAATGTAGCTCTAACTTAAATATTGCGCCCTATTGCTCTCGGTTTTGGACTTTGCGCTCTAAACCAAACTGGCTGCTCTATTTCGCATTTGGCTGCTATGGATTATCTCCCCCTAACTACAAACAGAAACAGAAAACGCCAGTTAATGGCTAATAGCAAAGCAAGCAGTTTAGATTAACTTCACATTTATTCTGTTACAACAGCTATGGTTCTATAGTCGGATTCAAAAGTAATACGGTCTTGTTAATAAACAGGAGTGTTGCAATATTTTGTCTGAGTAAGGCAGCGCAGTGTTAAAAATGACGGAATACGCAACATACACGGCCTCATTACTTTTGAATCTGACTATAGCGCGGTATCATGGGGAGCAGCGGTGTTAAATAACATGAAAGCAGAATCGGTGGATTCCGAGCCTTTCTTCAAAAGTACATTTGTTTTAATACCCCGTTGCCCATCATAACAGAAGATAGAGATGGGCAGCTCGACTCGGCTCCTGGGCCGGTACGCGCCGTTCAAACCAAAATGGGCCCGGCGTCGGCTGATTCGCGAACGACTCTAGCCGTTCACCTCTATAGACGAATCTCATGTAGTTTAAAGGTCTATTTATTATAAGGCAAGCGCTTATACAATTTATATAATTATATCGGTTGCTCGTACATTTTCTTTCCATTTCCGCGCTCCTTCTATATTCTACAGTACACCCATGCAAACGATTCATCCGTCGACTACAGTAGAAACCTATCATTTGTGACAGACAATAGTTTATAGACTACACTGTCATTATATTATGTAAATGTAAAGTTATTATTCAAATATGCCGGTATTTATATATTTATAAATCCAAAATTAAATAACACCGCTTTCGATATCCCGAAAGGAAAACTGCTCGATTAAAAAAATAAACATTTTTTACGCTCGCTTATCTTTATTTGTTGTTATTCTCTTATTCGGGTTACTGTAATTCCTTTTCAGATGTACAGTCCTATATCTAGGTTTAAGAATTCAACTTCGCCGTTAGTGACCAGCGAGACGTCAGTTGCGCCCAATTCAACCACAGCAGGTATTTTACAATAAATAGGGGGGGGGGGGGGCAGCCCGGTAGCATTCATAAGGTAATGGTAGATGGTTCCATAGGTTGAATAGTCCAGGTCGAGCAATTTTTAGTGTTCTAAAGTAGTTGGTCCTGCCTGATAAATTAAAACGTAAAAATTAGGGGTTTTTTACCTGCTTTGAGTCTTTCCGGTGGTGGAATATGATTTTGGTTGTTATGGGTCTCTAATATTAAAAAACTTCATTGATTTTGGGGTCCCGCCCGGGAATCGACAGCCAAAAATTTGGGGTTTTCCCTGTACTTCAACTTGATATTCCACCTATGGATGGTTCGAATCCCCCGTAGACAGAATCCTCCGCATCTTAGGTGCTTTGCTGTGGAGTTACCGCTTCCTAAAGGGTCTTTGTTTCCAATCTTTGCTCCGAAGATCTGTGATCTAATGTTTCGTAAAAAGTTTAACTTAGCATACAAACGCCCGGGTTGGTGCCCGGGCACTTGTTAGTAGGCCCGGGCAATAATCCACAACTGGCCGGGCACCCACCCGGGCTATTCTATACTACGGTCATATGGGGGAATAGGTTGAACCGGCTCTGTCCGGGACCAATTACGAAAAAATGTCCCTTTAAATTGTGGAAACGGGCCTGAATACTGTATTACTTTTTTTTTCTATACTGCCCTCGTGCGGATTAGCCGCCGGTGCTAATTTTAGCCGTGTAGCACATTTGTGTGTAACTTTTCTAATTCCTTTTATAATTTGCTTATAACACAAGTGTTTTTGCTTGCAGAATTCACCGTGGATTCATCACAACAGACTCCGCCTACATTTGCCCGTGTTGGACATCGAGTTCGCGGAGAAAAATTAGGAAAATATATGGATAACTCGCCGCCGCCAAGGTAGGCGATAAAGTTAAAGGTGTACGGATGATCACTGAAGAGAAATGAGAATTTGAAGAAGCTCTAGATAGATGAGCTGACATTTGGGAACTGTGCCCGTAGTAAGAAACGCCCGGGTGCCCACCCGGGCGTTTCTATACTACGGTCACTGACCCGGGCCAAGCTGATCAATACCTACAAGAGAACTTTTCTTTAGATTCGCAAATGCTGCGAGTATGGACTGTATATCAAAAATAAGGTGGTCCAATTGTCTCATTGCTTGAACTGTCAGTTTCGTAACTAAAAGCCACGGCTGAATGCGCCCTAAGATTTATTTTATTAACTACCGTCTGTTGTATTTCATTCAAAAGAACTTTTCAAAAACTATGCGCGCAAGTTGTTTCGAGGAATGTCAGCTACGAATCTTCCCTCATTAACCAAGTCACAAGAGTACTTTTACCGAAGTTTTCAGTCATTTTATAGCTTAACCGTGCCTGGAGTCAAAAAATAGGTTTCGAGTTGACTATTGTGGGTGGTCCGCGATACAGTGATATATATGATATTTATGATACCGTGCTAGTACTGTGCGTAGCTGTTGAAATAACCTATAATCTATGACAAGAACTACGTTCCGCGAAATACATTAATATCCTAAGGGAGCAGCGTGTTATATAAAAGCCAATACAGTTTTGAAAAAATGACCACAACTCACCACAGCTCGCCGCGCCCTAAGGCCACGCAAATGGTGAAATGGCTCATTTCCTGGATTATTTTATTAAGGAATTCATTAATTTATATATCATTAGAAAGGCCATATCTTAATCTGTGCGCTTGAGTTTTTTCGAATGATTTGATTCAAATGTTCAGGAGAAAATTGAACTTTAATTATAAAATGGGGCCATAGTCCCTCAATTCCAATGTCTCCGTTGGCGAGCCGTGCCAGCGATTTTACAGTGATTTTATTTAACACCGCTGCCCCCCCCCCCCCCTTGATACAGACAGTACTATACTCATTTGGTACTCTTCCAGTATTTATGGTTCTCGTCGTATCTTTGAATGTAAAATGAATAGCAATGTGGATATAGATGAATATTTTATGTATAATTTAATCGATGAGGAAACTCTTTATCTTTTTTGCTCCCTTCTAGAGCGAGAGAGAACTTATCCATCGGATCCGCGTAGAGACTCCAGAGTCGCCCCGCCCATCCGATAGAAATAGAGCGCCGAATTAGAAGAACATCTATATTTATACGCTCCAGTTACAACCACATACAGTCCTTTAACCTACCTTTTTGTACCTATCTGTGCTAGGTTTAAAATATTGCAACGCTCCTGCAAACCCAATTTTATTAACACGACCGCATTACTTTTGAATCCGAGTATAAACCTAAAGTGTAAGCTAAATTTAGAGAAAAGCACTCATTCGCCGGTGCGCCGACATCCTTGGACTTACCAGCATTACTCTTATTTTTTCTTTCTTATTATATTACTTTTTTAGTTTCTTTACTTTAACATATAAGATTATTTTTATTTCAAAGGGAATTTAATAACAATATAAGCCTATATACGTCATTTTGAACCAGCTTATGAAATCTGTAAATCCGAAAAACAGCACTTTTACAAATTAACTGCGAATTTTGAAAATACTTGTCGGTAACAGAATTTTTTATTTATATTTTCAAAAAAGTTCACATTTAATGAACATCAGATTTTACAAAATTTTAAGCACATAACTTTAATTGTCTTTTGAGATAACTCACAACATGTTGAACCCATCGTTTCGGCGAAGTGCCAAAACCAGCGAGTGTACTTTATGTTGCCTAAACTCTGCCAAAAAATACAGTAACCACTCCCTGCAATTCCCACAACTAAAAAATTGCGCAAATTTTCATGTATAAAAGAGTATAAAAGTGGTAAGATATGCAGGTTATCGTTGTGCGACCACCATAAATTGTTCATCAGGGTTTTCGTTGCAGATCGGATACTGGCGCTTTGTTCGTAAAAGGGGCTCAGACGAGCGCTGAATTCTTTGCACTCCATCATTACTCTCGGCGCTGACTATACTATCCTACCAGCACCAAGCTAAATAGAAAGACTAATTTTGAAGATCTGTAGAGCACAGCCGTATCTTACCGTGGAGCCTCTATAGCAATAAAGCCGAATTTGTCCATCGTTTTCTCCGAAATTAAATCTTCTTTGATTAATCGTTTTGTTCATGTTTTTCACATGTAAAACAGAAAATAATTAGACAATTTGTGTGTATTTTTTACAATAAAAAGAAGAAAAGATTAATGGCCGGTACACGCGGCAGACTCGCAGCAGAAATGGCGAACAACTGCCAGTAGTGGCCCCTTCCTGTTTGAGCCATTCGGCTGCTTTTAACACCGCCCCACCCAGCGGATCAGTTGTGAAAAGTTCGCTAAAGATCTATGAGATCAGATTTTAACACCGAGACACTTGCTTTCTCACTCTCTTTTAAATGTAGTTTGTTCTCAAATGTAGAATTCTTGTGTAGTCTTATTCAAGAGGTATGATGGAATGTTACTTGCATATTTTATGGAAATTTTGGGTATATTTTCGGTTTGCGAATACTTTCAGAGCCATTGTCAATAAGATTCCTTTTTTAACTCTCCATTATTACTCTCGAATCAGACTATAACATTTCCGTCTTTTGCAAGATCTAGGTTTCTAGAGCTGTATTCTAGCTAAAGGCGGTGTTAAGTAGAAATGAATGTACTTTTGAAGAAAAGGATCCAAGTCAATAGACTTTCCATTTGGTTTATATAACACCGCTGCTCTCCAGGATACCGTGATGGTAAACTAGCTTTGCTACAGATATTAGAAACATAAAAATCACTTCTTCAAAGTAGGAAAAACTCCTTTGTGGAATCTGCATATCAGATCCAAGCGAAGTAGAACTCCTCTTCTTTCCGGCCTACTTCATTTTTTAAAGTTTTCTCACCCAAAATTCGTTTCCTTCAAATAATTTATAGTCGGAATCAAAACGAACAATGGAGTGTAGAAAATAATTTTCAAGCAAAAATGGTTGTACGCAATTGCGTTTGCCTTGTAAATAATTTTCTACACTCCATTATTAGTTTTGAATCCGACTATAGTTTCAAAAACCGATCTAGATAATGTATAGGGAATTCTCACCCTACGCTAGTATGATAATCAACGTTATTTTACTTATTTCTAGATGATATTTTGAAGAAGCAAACGTATCTTCCATTCATCCGGCCTGGGCCGGCCAGCATTTTTGCCATCTCTGGCCCCCGTCGATCCTCCTTCCACGTCCCCCCTTGTGCTCCCCACTTCAGATGGCTCTTTTTCCACTATAATTGTTCTGCAATACGCATGAATTCCTTGCCGAATCACTGGCAAATTTGCGCCTATTTTGGTCATTTTCTCCAACAGAATCGCCAAATTACACACATCTCAATTGCATTCTCAGCCACACAGCAAGCGGTCAAACATCTGACTACAAGGAACTGCCGAGCGGCGGGGCAGGCCCGGCCCATGTATGGTCGAACTTCTAGTCCTGGGGCCGGGTCTATTGTCTGTCAAAATTTCTAGGCACCGGTCGGCCGTGATACTTCCAACCCTGTTTCATTAGAACATCGATGCCTTAAGGAGCCAAAATAGATCATTTCTATTTTCTGTTATGGGATTTGGTATTGATTGAAGGACTGCTTAGTAGTTATTATTTATCATTACAGTACTTTTTTAAATTCCCTTTTCTCTGAGGTGCTATTATTCTTTGAGAGTTCCAGTCAAAACTAGTCATGCTACTGCATTAACTATTGCCTTATTCATCGAACTGCCAACGGGCGCCCGGCCCGGGAGCTAACGAAAAATCAATATTTACCAAGCAACGGGCCGGGCCGCCCTTGATGAATACAAAAACTGGCAAACTCGTTGCTACTAGCCGTTTACTAGCATTTTCTGCCGTTAAATTGCCTGCTGAAAGTGACATTTTTGTTTATTTCAAGCGGCTAATTCCACTTCTAATAAACACTTAGAAGACACTCAATTTAGATAAATTTACTACAAAATTACGTTTTTAGCGTTTTATTCGTTTTAATAACATTTTAAATATAGTCTATATCAATAGATAGGTTTCGAGCGCGGTATCCTGGAGAGCAGCGTTGTTAGACTAAAGTGAATAGTGGATTGGGAGCCTTCTCTTCAAAAGCGTATTCATTTTTATATAACGCCGCCGCATTCCAGCATACCGCGCTATAGTTGGCGGCCAAGGTTTGTGCAAGGGTATACGGTAAGAACTGCAATATTATGAGAGCGTTTTAAATTGAGCACTGAGACCTTTAAATTGCATATCATTTGTCCGCCGACTATACAAACCTTGCTTTTCACAAAGACTATACTTGTGATATTCTAGTTTTCTTATTTAGTTTTATAATGTTGTATTGTTTTTACTTTTTATTTTTTAAACTTTTATAATATCTCTAAAATATCTAAAGTGTCATTTTTCAGTCGTTTTCCACAGAGATTCCGGTCTCACACAATGTTGGGGTAAGTTCATTTGAGGGTTTTGCTAGTTGCGCATGACGCGCCAGTGGGGACTGCGGGTTTAAAGGACCGAGCCAGCATTTTCTAATAAAAATAGACCTTTAACTTAACATTAATTCTTCTAAGTAGTCGGTTGCGCGGTAACCGCAAATCCCACGCGCGTACTTGCAAAGTACAATATTAAACGGAGAGTAGCTGCCAGATGCTGGCGCGGTGCTCTTAAAAGGGGTACAGACGAGCGTTGAATTATGTACACTCCATTATTACTCTTGGCGCTGACTATAATCAGATGCTCATGCAACTATATTAATTCTTCTAAGTAGTCAGTTGCGCGGTAACCGTAGCCTGCATAATAGTGTGATTCAGAGCAATGATGTATTGTTTGTTACCTGAGTATTTATAGGATTTTGAACGCGCCTACATCACAAACGCTATTTTGTGCGATTTGCAGGCGCCCATTGCTGGCACTCTGCTCGCAAAATGGGTTTGGACACAGCTCCAAACTGGCAACTGCCAGGCCAACTTAAGGTTCAAAAGGTTTTAGCCCGCATGGCTTGCGATTTTAACTTTCACATGACCCTAATTGGAATAGAATATCGCGGTTCTTTTGCCATACTTTTTCCACTTGCCGTCTCTACTGGCCATCCGTTTCTTCTCATAATTTCCGCGTTCCGATTCAATTTTCCCCCATATTTTACGCGCTAAATTCAATTCTATTGTGGAGAAGCGGCCGCATATCGCAGTTTCTTTATCTTGCTACTCGCGGTTAACCGGCGACTTATTGGCATCTTGTCGGCAACTGGCCAAATGAATCCATTTATTCAGCTCCTAACTAGACATTCTACCAAATCGGATGTGCATGACAGAGTGTACGGTAATTGGTTTTATGGTCGAAATTGGGTAGCCGGACAGTGGCCGCAAACGTGAAAAGCCGGCTTGGCCAGCCCGGGCCCAGTTCGGACAATTGTGGAAAGGGGACGGCCGGTCAATTTCACCACTGCTGGAGACAAAACTTTATTGGCTCCGGGGTTTCTGCTTAATCAGTTATGCATCCGAAGTTTGTTGAAGATTGGTCTTTTCTAAAAACTCTTGATTCCTGCGCGGCAGGGTTTTGCCCATTCATTCCTGAATCTTCTGATCAGCGACGGCTCCTTTCTAACATTCATTCTTCGGGGCATGAAATATGGGATAAATAAACGGCTGGTTTCTCAAGTCTTCTGCAGTTACGGGGAGTCGAACCCACAGCCTCAAATCCTCGCGGATTCAGAAACCTCTGCCCTAAGCAATAGGCTTCAATCGTTCAGTTCAGTTTCTAGATAGTTTATATGGAAACTCCTTATGGAGTAATATTACTAGTTAAGTAGTTGCTAATTTAATAATAAGAATGTTCTTTTATTTTTCTTAAATCTATGTTTTAATTTATAAAATAAGTTTTTTTAATTGTCTCTGTTACCCTTTACAAAATTGCATTCTTTGTAAAACAGGTAGTATACTTGACGGATTACTGCTCGTTAAGGAGTTGTCAAAAATAGACTCTTTAAATGGAACATATCAAATTTACTCAAAAACGCAACAAGAGGCTGTTGACTTTTAAAACTTTATTTCGCGTCAAACATCCAATCAGAAAAATTATGAAAATTATTCCGAACCTAAACTAGTAAGCTGCAGCAGGGGGGTGTTATAAAATAATACATGGGGTTACAGTATCCCAATTACAATAACCTAAACTATTCGTTTCAGACAGGTAACCTCTGGTTCGGTGGTGCTCGGTGCTAAAGATTGTGGTGATAACATGGAACGCGGTAGCATATCTGAAGGAGAAAGAAGCTCTCTTAAATACAGAGATGAAGACATTGAAGGGCGAGCAATGGAGAGAGGATCACATAAGAATTCTGTTAGAGAACATAGTCAACCGGTAGGTAGAATTTGGCGGGCCCGCCAGGATCGCGGACCGATTTTTCTAAAATGGGCCCCGACCGGCGTATTCCAATCAGTGCATTCTGTGGGGGGGGGGGGGGGCTG
>JAQGAV010000736.1:0-27700 GCA_034691345.1 Phasmarhabditis papillosa
TCTAGGTTTCAGGGACCATCGGAATAAGAGGTGGTTATCCGGTCGGCCCGGCCCGGCCCGGCCTGGGTTTCAAAATTTCAGGCCGGGCTAGGCCGAGCCGGTATCCATCTTTTTTACGTCCTGAGGTGGTTATCAGGCCGGCCCGGCCTGGGCTTCGAAATTTCAGGCCGGGCCGGTAACCAGCTCCGATCGGAAAGGTAGGCTTCACACCACGGACCAATGCCGGCCCTGGGAAAATTCCAGAACATAAGTCCTCTATTATTTCTTACCTTCATCCATGCAGTCATATTGTTATAATTATGATTAATCAGTTTAGAAGGCTCCACATCTTCGAATTTGCCGATTCTGGAGAAAAGATGTAAGTTACAGTATCTTAGAAAAAGTTTATGTATGGCTATTTTTGTTATATTTACTTCTGATGTATAGTCTACGGACAAATCTCATGTAGTTGAAAAGTCTATTTTTAAGCCGAACGCTCAGTTATATCGGTTCCTTTTGCATGTTCTTTCGATTTCTGCGCTCCTTCTAAATTCTACAGTACACCTCTGCAAACGATTCATCCCTCGGCTATATGCTAGTTTTTGATAAGAACCAATAAGAATGTTTGTAATCTTTCTCCAGGAGGAGTAATAAAGCAGTGTAACCAGAACTTTGGTAGCTTCGAGGGTTTTGTATTTACTCAGCAGTTGTATATAGCTAATGGTTAGGTTTACCTACCGTTTCAACATTTCTTCTCTAGTTGGAAAAAAGGACACATCCTTCTTATTCTGACCAAAATACTTGCTAAGAGCATCGCTCTAAAGAATATTTATATTAAGCTCATCAAGTTTTGTTTAATTTCACTAGATTATTACTACTACTACTAGTACTCTATTGTGAACGGTCGTAACTGCATACTGTAGTCGTTTGCTGGAACAATGTTTCCAGAGCAGTATTCTGTGGATCAACGGTGTTATATAAAATGGCTGTAAGTTTAAAGAAAATGCTCCCAATCAACCGATCACGGCTCGCCAACGGAGACAATGGTGTTAAAAAACTGTGACCTTATTTTAAAATTACACTTAATTTTTCTCTGGAAAGCTTTAACCGAATAATTAGAAAAAACTTAGTTGCATAGATTGAGCTATGGCCTTTCCAATGATATATAAATTAACATAAATTGCTTAACAAAATATGCCAGGGTATGAGCATCATGATTCCACCATTTTAATTTGCTGTGTTCCGTTGTGTTAGGGCGCGGTGAGCCGTGCGATATTTCTTTCTTTTTATATAACACCGCCTATCACTCGGATACTGCTGATGAAGATTATATTTTGCAATCAATCTTCTAAAACAAACTACACTTTTATCTTTTCTCTTTCAACAATTTGCTTCAATTTTTCTTTTTTAGCTTTCAAACGATACTTTAAACATCGTTCCGCTCCGAAAATAAACAAACAATAAACTGTCAGCGCTAAACTGCCTAAACTGCTATAGTCGGCGGGCAAAGGCATACTGTCGAGCTACAAACTCCTAGTCAATAGAGCATAGCGCGTTATAATCTATTTAGAAGCGGTGTTATTTAAACCATTTTGAAAGTTAAATTTAAATCCGAAACACCTCAGGTCAGGGGGGCACCGTTATTGCGAAGTACCAATTTTGTTTCCAAAATTTCCAATTAAAAAAAAATATTGGAACAATTGGAAAATTTGGAGGGATATTGATTAGTTTCGAAAGTGAGGGCCGGCCCTCTCTTCACAAAAGTCGGCCCGGGCCGTACTTTTGTGAAGATATTGTAAGACTGATGGGGCAGTTAAGTTAAATGGAGCGCGAGAGTAGAAAGAAAGTGAAGAAGAATTAAGAAAGCAGAGGTTTAAGATATTAGGCAATATGTTTTTAGCTTAGTATCCTCGATAGAGACGACGTTATATAAACATGAATGTATTTTTGAAGATAAGGCAGCTCATACAATTCCGTTCTTAACACCGCTTCTCCCTCAGTGGCCGTAGTATAGAAACGCCCGTGCGTTTCTCTACTACGGCCGCTGAATACCTTGGCATTAACCTGTATATAAATAAAGTAGTGTTTTTGTTTGTAATTTACGGAAAGGCAACTTTATAAAGCTTCACCCGTTAATTTCCCGCCCCTTACCTGTTCTAGCATCTTCTGCTGTTCCGTAGCTTCTATAGTGCTATTCCATGTAAGTGCATCAGGATCATTGTTGAGTTGTGAAAAGGACGGAGAAATAAGAAATAATAAGAATAATATGGAAATATATAGAAAGCCGCCAGATGGACTCATTTCTTATCGTCTGACCTAAAATATTTGGGTATATTAATTGCTTAGAAATCGGAAATAAAACCTCAAATCTGAAAATCAGAAGGATCAAATTGTATTATAATGTTTAGTAGTTTCCAAAACTACGAGAAAAACAGTTGTATTAAATGTTAATAGCTTTCAGTTAAGTGTATCATAAATATCATAAGACTAAGTTGTCATCATATTAATGGCAGATCGTGAAAGAATACACAGGGTTTGGCAAACCGCCTGGCCTGGACTAAGTAAAAATTCATGGGTGGCAAGGGCTGGCCCTCCTATCAAAATTTCTAGGCCCGTGTGGGCCCGCACTTTTGCCAGGCCTGTAAAAATTAAACCTTTGGCCAGGCCAGGTTTCTGAACCTTACAAACGACTGGCATGAGCAAAGTTGAGGAATGCAGGGCAGGCCAGTTTAGAAACCCTGAGAATGAATGTGAATCGAAAAACAATATGATTGCAACAGTTTTGAAACGTTGACAAATTTTCTGTAAAATAGTTAATTGTTAAGTTTTATTCTAATTCTGAATGGAAATAATTAGAAAAAAAAAACAGTTTTGTAATAACAACGGTACTACATGCATCCGAGTATCTAAATGTTGATGCCGTATTATCCCTAAGGTATTGTGGATTAACACCTTTGTTGATGCCTCTACCAGAAAACGGAACAGTCAAACACGAAGCTATTTTGAGGACGAAATACTTCCGTTCAAAATAGTTCTGCTTTTTAGGAGTTCGTGTTCAGATTAAATTGTTGTTTCTTTCTTATGAGGTGGATTCTAATTTAAAAAAGAGCTTATTGTAATTTTAGGTGCCCGATAATTTCCTGGGGAAGTATCGTTTACCAGAGCTGGTTATCCGACCGGGCCGGCCCAACCTCCAAAATTTCAGGCCGGACCGGGCCGGATAACTAGCTCTATCGTATACATACTAACAACTTCTGTTTACACGCACGCTAAACAAGCATTCCATTAAATTCAACGATTGATCTGATATATAATGCTACTGCATGAAGTATACTAATTTGGAACAATCAATACATCAATATTTGGTTAAATCTATTCTTCAAGTTAATATTAAAGTAGTAAAGTTATAAAACACTTAGTAGTAATCAATTCCTCTACAAAAATGTCGTACGGACTGCACGTGTTCGCTGAATTAGGTGCATATTGGGCATATAAATACAATAATTTCTTGAAAAACAACATTATTGCAATTGGGCTAACTAAATACAAAACTGTAGTTCACCAAATAAATAATGTGTTTCGTAGAATTTCAAAATGCGATTGTATTTTAGATCTCAAAGCTTGCTTTGAAGGGATTCTTGTTCAAAAGTATATTTTAGGAAATAAAATTAATAGACCCATTATTCAAGATCTTTCGAGAATTTTGTTGGAAATACTAGTTCAAATAGCTTGCAGACTCGAAATCCCGGATACATAAGTCTTGAAGGGTACACTATACGTTCGACAACTTATTCAATTCTCAACAACTGAGCTCTCTGAATAGCTTTTTTTTTTTTGAATACAACAATATATTTCTAGATAAAAGTGGATTATTTAGTATGAATCTATAACAGAACAGGCCACTCAAAAGAAAAACTAAACACTAACGATTAATAGTTACTATAAGACATGAACTATGCAATTTCAGCCATATACCAAAGCAGACGTTCAACAGATTTTAGCGCAAAACCATTGACATTAATGGTTGGAAGCAGTTGAGATGAATCATCTAAAACGTGTATAAACAAACTTTAAAGTTAAAATGACCGGAAGTTTCAGAAAATAATAATTAAATAAACTTTACTGTGATGTTTCAAAGTAAACTACCAAGTAACGATCGAAATAGAGTGCTGCTGTGCTATTGTATTGATCGAACGGTATGCGCCCTGTCAGAAACCGTGTCACGCAAATAGTGGACCAATGCTATCTCCCTTATAAATGCTAATAGGGATGTGGACGCTGTTTCAAAGATAGAAGAAAATCCGGAACATCAGATTGGAACTGCAGAATATACAATGCACTACGTTCCTTATTCAAATGTCAAAAATGCGTCGCGCAGCTGCCCAAGTAAGCTGTAAAACCATTAAGCTGTGTTGGAATTTACCAGTATGAAACCAAACTATGCATTGGCCACTGCGCACTCCATCTGTGGAATATCCAATTGTTCACTGCTTTAACTTACTCCCATCAGGGAGTGACTACAGGTGCCATATCCCCAATTGCATTTCTCTAGACACACCATTAAACACCGATTTTTCCCCTGCACCAGTACCTCACGTTAAAGACCACTGATACGATGAAAATCTCTGAACTGCCTCCATAATGAAATGAACAACTAAAAATCTTTAAGATAATGTATTTATAACAATGATAAAAATGAAACAAGTTTTCAACAAAAAAATCACATGGGACTAAGAAGAGCCAGTATAGAATTTGAAGCAATAACAGAAGAAATAACTCTACACAAGGACACCCAAACTTTCCTACTGAGAAAAACTGTATCACACAATGGGCACCGACTTGATCTGACCAATTCGAGCATTTGCGACCTACAACAGTCGTTATATACAAAAAAAGATAAATGAACAAACCTTTCGTTTTTCCTCTGCAAAGGCAACCTTGTTTCCTTTCTTCTCCTCTCTACGGCAACGACGAGCTTCTTTAACCGCTTGCTTCCTTAACTTTCTTTCTTCAGGAGTTTCACCCTTTGGCCTAAACATAATTCAACACTAATTATCCATCGTTAGGCTTACCTGAATGTAGATACGGTTGTATATGTGCTTTCATTATCGTCATCATCTTCCATCTCGACATCATCATCCGCGATTGAGTCCAGTTGTTCCTTTTGGTGCTCACGTTCCAATCTCTTAAGAGCTTTGCGTGAAACTCGTCCAGAAGTGTCTGAACAAAATTGTAAATATCGAAATAACTTAGATATCACCTTTAATCAGAGTTGGATGATTATAAATGTTTGTGTTCTGTGTGGCGAACGATTCGCAATCCCACTTCATGCGCTTGTAAGAAGACTCTTCAACCTAAAAATTATATAAGAGACAAAAAGCAGGAAAAGTTACCTCAACAATTTCAGTTTCGTCTTCTTTGAGCTGTCCACTTTCTATCAGAGCCATCCGTTGTCTCACATAATCTTTGGCGAGTTCTTCATCATACTCAAAAGGACCTTGCTTCTCACTAGCCAGCTTTTTGAGTCTTCCGTCATCGGGCTCGATAAAACCACCCATGTTATCATCATCACCATCGAGTTCACCCATCTAAATATTTGATTATAGTGGAAACGAAAACATTATTCATACCTGATCCTCATGATAATCAGCGTCTAACAGCTGATCAAAAGCTTGATCGATTTCTCTCTTGGGACCTTCGCGATCAATCTGAAAATAATACTTATTGACAATTTTGAGAAAAACTAGTTACAGTTGGCAAGTGATCCTGATCCTCAGAGTCGCCATCTTCGTAGTCTTCATAATCATCCTAATAAAATAATTAAATTTTTTTTTCATTTCATAGCATACATCATAATCATCTTCTTCATCGCTGTCATCAGCAATTTGATTGGCATTACGATGTTGAATAAATTTTTCTTCAACTAGTCCACCAGCTTGTGCGATAAAATCGTCATCCAGGCCTTCTTCAACATCGTCGAATTCACCCTGAAATAAGGTTTAATTTTATATGAAAAACTTTCTAACCTCGAGCGCCTTATCAATATCAGCATCATAAATTTCCTTCTTAGGTTTCGATGTTCCTTCACCAAACATCAACAGTGGCATTCCAGGTGTTTTCGGAGCCCTTGAAGATAACCAACTTGTTTGAAAAGATTAATTTAAAAACCTGATAATTTCAGTCTCCACATCTTCCATTGACTGAAGAGTGAAGCCCTTCAATGATTATGATGGTGTCATACAGCAGTTGAATTTGTCAAACCTCATTAACACCACGCAAATGCTGCATGTAGTCATAGTCGTCATCGAAGAACACACCAAACTTCTGTTGTTCCTCTAAATGTTCCGCTGTTGGGGCAAACTTTTTGCCCTCGGGAGTCTGGAAATATATGTATATTATGAATTGGAGAAACACCGACCGGTGCAGAACCATAGGAAGGCACAAGCTTAAAGCGCTTTGCACTCTTCTTATCGATAAATTGCTTCTTCTTACCCTTAAAAATAACACTCATAACAATAAGAAACTGAAAACTACCATTGTTGATATATCCTCTGCGGACGAGTGTGAACCCTAAATACCAATGTTCCGACGATACAGAAAATAGCAAATTAGACATGTGTAAAGAAGCGAGCCTCAGTGAAGTGAACACAACGAAGTAGCTGAATGTATTTATTCTCAATAGAAAACGTATTGAATATATGTAAAACAAACAGACAACAATCAACAAAACAAGGAACCACCAGGATTTGTGAAATTTAACAAAACAATCTAAAGACAAGATCAAACAAAACTAGATTGGAGTGAAACAAACAACCATGTAAAATAACAACGAAGCTAAAGCGTCAGACAAATTTCGAAATAGATAACATTACTTTACTGTTCCATTTCGTGATCATCTTCAGCTGCAGGTGGTACTGCTGCCTCATCGTCAAGATTAAGATCGTCCAACATTTCCTCAAGCGAAGGACCATCGGGAATTTCGTCATCACCGTCATCTTCCATCGTGTTTTCGTTTTGAAGCTTGTCAGCATCCTGAATGATGTATTAAAAAAGAAATAGTGAGAACCAAACCTTGTAAATATTAATCTTTTCACGCATTACTGGATCTTCCTCGATATCTTCCATGAACCTATATAAGAGATAAATAATCAGAGATAAAAGCTACGAGTTACCTATTGAATTCATCAGCGACACTGGCAGTTTCATTTCCAACAATATTTCCATCAACAACTAATCTCTTCAGCTTCCACTTTCTGCGAGCAGAACGCTTATTGCGATCGTGTACCTAAACTTAGGGTAAACACAAAAGATTTAGTTGTTATTACCTTCTTAATAATTAATACATCAGGTATGTTCTCTTGCTTCATATCATCGTAGGTAGCATTGTTGACATTAGAATTGCGCAGATCAAATCCTGAATAAATAAATAAATATTTAAAGCTATTGGTGTTAAGCATACCCATAACAAGATCTCCAGGATTTAAAAGATGACCCAAATGTGTGCGCGTCGACATAGTCTGTGCACCTGACATGCCAACCTAAATTATGGCAACTTTATGTGAAGAGACTCTAGGACATACCTGATCGCTTCTAACAAGCCATACATCAGAAAGAACGTGCTTCTTGCTTACAAATCCATGGCCAGCCTTTCTTTCAAGATTTTCTACTCTTTCACAGTCAAGTACATAAAACTCCGATAATTGCTTAGGAGTGCACAATGACGAAAATGGTTCGCGCCAGAAGTTAGTCCTGTAAGGTACTGATTAAAAAATCAGTAATGATGCACTTACGCTTGAATGTCAGCCATCTGAAGATTGTTAGGATCAATCAGTGTAATAACATTGGATACACGTAGACAGATAGCAATTTGTGACATATTGCCCAAGCTTTGTGCCATTTTCTTCGGCAAACAAACAACGTTGTCCCTGGAATAATGAAGAAATAATGAAGAAAAGGGACAAGCAATACCTGCAGATTGGCACAATTTCAACGCAGAACGAGTGCTTGTAATCATATGTATTATTCTTCGTGTCGTGCGAAACGAGTTCCTAATAAATGAATTAGAATCAGAAAATGAGACTATTCCAACCTGAGCATAGTGATACTTGCAAGGAAGAACCATCATTAAGAAGTCGACAAGCTTTCTCGCATCCTGTTGCTTCGCAAAGAAGAAATCAATACCAGTAGGAACAGGTTTTACACCAGTACACTGACTATGAGCCTAAATCGTCAAATTAATAGGTAGATGTATTTTGAACAAACTCCATGTTTCAAGAGAAGCTGTTCCAAGAAGAACAATGTCTTCTTAAATTCAGCCTTCTGTCTAACTTGGACACAAGCACGCCAAAAGTCCTTGGCTTCCGCACGACGACAATCGTCACAGAGCTAAAACATCGAGAAAATATATCATGAATAATTTGTGAACAAACCTGACTGTGAACAGTGAACTCGATAACAAGTGACTGCTGCAGAATGGTACTAGCAAATACTTCCTTCTGCACAGTCAATTTAACTCTGATACGCTTAGAATGCGATTCAGTCCAAACAAAAGCAGCGTCAGTTAGACGAACCTGAAGAATTGAGATATTAGCGACTACCGTATCTCTAAACCTTCAACAGACATGGCTTCAATTTCTTCAAGCAAATCGAAAGCAGCTCCTTAGATTCGAGCTCAGCGCGAGCCCATCCACTGGGTGGAACGAAGTAGCGCTCACAGAACTTGCACATATAAAGAACGCCTGAACAACCACTGTCGATTATTGATATAAATAATAAGCGTACATGTTCTACTTATTCCTTCTGTGATATCCACCTTAGATCTTAAACACCCACTGCACATATTAGCCGCATTCGGCTGAATTGGAAGACCGCATTCACAGCAGGCAATTAAGCCAACCGTTTGAACGGTATCCAACTGTTCCATTACCTGAAAACGCACAAGTTAATAAAATTATCAATAATATTAAAAACAAATAACAAATAACAATGAAAAACGAACAAAATTTATTTTAGGTAGAACGGAAAATTTCGCATGACTGATTTTACACTACTCCACAACCATTTTACACGCGGCATTGTCGAAATCGAAATCACATGTGCACACGAAAAATGTGAAAGTTGTGCAATATTTCATAGTTTTTAAGTGCTTTGTAATTTGTAATTATGCTATGATAACATTCCGAAGTGGATTTACGAAACTGATGTGCTTTGCTGTGCTGCGAAAAGGTTGCTTGCTAGGCACTGCGATACCCAAATTGTGATGGATTAAAAAGTACTGACCATTTACAAAAAGCTTCAAGGGAAATGGGTGCGGTGTCGGTCCTAAAGTTAGCCAATATATGTTTGTGAAGATTTATTTCTTTGCACAACCAGAACGGTCCTTTAAATCCCCAATGATCAATGTTAGTCGTTTTGAAATATTTATTATTTGTTTGAAGCTGATTCAATGTTCCCAAAAGTTTCAGACTTATCAAGTGTTGGTTTTGAATGACAAGAAGTTTTATATCAGTTCAGAACACGGCTAATAACCTCGACCAGTATTGCTCCGCACTTTCCTTGGAATCCATTTATACCGAAAATTTTACTGGTCGGTCTTGTGATCGAGACATAAAGCACAAGAAAACTAATGTTTACGGTTCTCATTCCTGTTATAAGCTATGAAGCCTTGGCCGGAATTCATAGACGGTTCTGACAGTGATAACTTATCACATTCTTCGTTGAAAAAAGTACTTTTTTATTTCTTCGTTTGGCGTGTTTTTTTGTGTTATTATGTTGTTATAACGGAGCACTACTCAACTTTTAAAAACCTATGTCACATGATATGGGGAAACCGATCTATTGAGTGATTAAGTTTTACGTGTGATAATTTATCATTTCGTTAAACATCTACTAATATGGGCCCTTCTATCTCCGACCCCGCGGAAGAGACTACAGTCAGCTGAGCTTAGTGGGGGTGTTCCGGTAATGAAAGAGGGCAGCTCATGTCTGCTTCTGCTTGAATTGCTGACTAGACTCATTTCTAAGAAACCTAAAAAGATGACGTCCCAACTATCTAACAGTAATTACGGTGGATTTAACAGAGAGATGAATTTTCGAAATATCCATGATTATTAATTATGAGCAATTCCCCTACTTATGTTATCTTTGCTGAAAATTCGCATCATATGGCTGAATTTCGAATTGGTTCTCTTATCACATAACTATTGTGCACAACATACAGACATCTCACGTAAGGCCCGAGCCCGGTCGGGCTTCGGGCCGGGCCCGGCCCGGTGAAAAAATTTCAAGGCCCGGCCCGGCCCGGTCGGGCCGGAGTGTACAGTGTATAGTCATTTCTGATAAAATTTTGTATTTTTTTTTTCATATTTTCATAAAATTTTTGTATTTTTTTCATATTTTCATAAAATTTTTGTATTTTTTTCATATTTAAAAAAAAATTTGGCGAAAAATTGTGAAAAATCAAAAAAATTGTTATGAGGTTTTTGTGGAAGGCCCGATCGGGCCGGGCCGGGCCGGCAAGTTTTTCCAAAGCCCGGCCCGGCCCGGGCCCGGCCCGGCCCGATGAGATGTCTGACAGGCGCCTTCTCCTATTTTTTTCTTCACAATAAATCCTTTAACAGTTTCATTTATCTTTATTGTAACTGGAGCAATGGGTGTACCCATAGCTGATTAAAAATAATAAATATAAATAATAAAAAGATTATTAAAATAACACTTTTGTTTTTCTTAAATTCAATATATCAAACCCTTAAAAAGGAGGATGGACCCCATTTGGATTAAGGACAAAACACATAATAGCAGTATAACTAAACACTGTCACCTACAACAGAACTGATTATCCGGACGGCACAGCCCGGCAGGGCCTGGCCGGTAACCAGCTTTACACTGGTGTCGTGACAAAACCGTCAGTTATAGAAAGCTCCGCGATCCTCGAAGCTCTTCAGGAACTCACCTTTTTATAGAAATCAAACTACTAAAATGTATTCCTTAGAGGATATGGAGTCTATTTATAGAGATCCAGTGGGAGAATATCTGAAATATATACAAAGATTAAAGGAACATCTCCGAGAGAATGAATGTTTTTTGGGATGGAAAAGATTACGAGAGAAAGAATCTCGCAAGTGGGAAAAGAAGTTTGCTTAGTATAAGAGTCTTTTTCGTAAGACAGGGTTTTCAGTTCATACCTTAAATTATAAAATTTGTTTTATTTTAACAAATAAAAGGGGGCGCGGTAGCATAGTTGTTAGAAGCTCCTAGCTTTTTTGAAAGACAATTTTGCATTACAGCGCAATGCAGTATACATAGGCTATAAAAAGATGTAACATACCGTGCCCAATTTCTAATGTCAGTTTCAACATTCCAATGTGAATATAACAAAATATCTCTAAATCACCATGCTAAAACTTTTATTTTGTGTCTTTTTCACACAGTTTCTAATAGTTTTTGCAGCTTTTTAATCATCACGTGTGGCAAGGCTCACTACTATCCAAAAGTTCTTCACCCTGGCCGGCCTCAATGGCCCCAACAATTCCGAAATACCAGAATTTTTTTCCAATTTTGAAAAAAAAATTGTTTTTAAAATTATTGATTGGTTTCAAAGGTGAGGGCCGGCCCTCTCTTCGTAAAATCAAGGCCCGGGGCCGGCAAGCACTTTTCTAACCCTTATATTCAATAGTTAGGATTACAGCACAGTATTCAAAGGAACAGCGGTTTTATATTATAAATGAATGAAAATTGGTGGATTAGGAGTATTTTCTTCAAAAGAAGTGTTATGTTAATATAACATCGCATCTCTTGAGAATACCGTGGTTAAAACCATTAATGACATAAATCGACCTTGTGTTTAATGATTTAGTAAGTAGAGTTTTTAGTAAGTTATAACAAGTAGTATAACATTATAGCTCCAGTTAAAGCTCTTACATCTAAGCCTAAGCTTATAAAAACTATCTTTCTTTTATTACTGTCTTTTATTACTAAGCTTCGATACCTAAACCGTAATGTTATAGAACTTTCATTTATATAAAGTTACAGTTTTGTTAAATCACTTTTATATTTGAAACAACGGGGCGCAAATGTCTCAACACCATTGGAACAAGAAAAAATAGTAATGATTGAGGGTCAAAATTAGATGGTTATATAATTATTATATTATTAAAATTGTAAGTTTTACCTCCATTGTATCACATTATTTAGAGAATAAAAAATTAGTGTAAATTATAAACAAACTTATAACAATAAGGTGATGATGACCCATTATGTTGCCCGTTATATTAATAGTTCTCATATTCATTGCTAAAGTTATATGTATAACTTCGCATTAAACCGAGCCCTGCAAATAAAGCATATTAGATAATGATAGGCCAATTATTAGTATATATGTACTACCATCAAGCACTTTCTTTGCAATATTTCATAAAACCGTTTTGCTCGTTAGAAGATGTCTTAAACTAGGGTGAGAAACGGTGGGCCCGGTCTATACCGAGCTTAGTCTTAATATGTCGGCTCTTAGCACTGCAGAAGATTGGTCTGAAATACTGTAGAGTCTCAGTTAAAAACAAATTTGAATATTTTAATTGAAAATATTTTATTATCTTCGGGATTCTTAGCTGTGAGCTACTGAATGAGAATATTGACGAAGAGCTAGAATATCTTATTCTGGAAATCAGAATATAATAAATAAAAATATAAACTTTTGTATGTTTATTTTAAAATAATATAACTGCAACTAATAAATATAAGTTAAGTACATCTACTTTTTATTATTTGTAGTTCAGTGGTCAGAATATACATTAAGTTTACTTTACAAAAACTTCGAATTGCCCCATTTACTAGACGGATGAGACTTATAAAGGTATTTAGTTGACACTTTCAAGGGTAGAACATTTCCTATTTATGAAGTTATACCAGCGGATGCTAAAAAAGGTTGGATCTGGCTTGTAAGGTCAATTTAAGAGAAGACCCGATGTCGAACAAGGGCTCCGATAATTAAATCCGCAAACGATTAAAAATAAAAATAAAATTAATTTAGTTAGATCTAGAAGATTAGCCATCTGCTAATTCTAATTGTTTTTTGTTTAACTTTCAGTGATCCTGCTAAATAACAAACTGTTGAGTACAAAACACTAACTTTTAAAAGTTTTAAATTACAGCGAAGACCAATCTGTAAAACTAAAACAACACATGATTCGAAAAGAAAACTTAAATCGAGAACAATCTACTTTCGAATATTTCATGGTGAATTTTTTTTATTTTCTGAATCCACGTTGTGTGTTTGAATTATCCAGTTTCATTTGTTGACTCCCCGCCCCTATTGTTATTGCGGTTTCTATAGGGTATCATACCAATATAAGAGTTGTCAAAACAAAAAGAAGATAAAACATTTGAGAATCAGAAGGTTTTTACGCTAATAACTGAGTCATTTGACGAGAGGTTTTGCTTTGAAATTATACTTTTCCTGTTGATTTCACTAGTTAATAGCTTTATTCATTTACAAATCAACTATATCCATTTAAACTCTCAGAAATATAAATAATTATCCATTAAAATAGAAAATAAAATATGTTTACAGATTAGCTATAGTGTTTTTGTAATTTAACGAATATCTTTTTTATCGGTCAAATCGTAGCTATTTGGTTAATTTGCGGCCTACAGTCCTTTAAAAAGAATGTCGCTGTAAATAGAAAAAAACTAAAGCTTAACAGCAAATAACTATAAAAGACAACAAACCTAAATTCCTGTATTTTATTTTTCGCCTTAAATGACGTTATATAGATGAATACTTCGGGTACAAATTGATACCGCGCTGGTATATAAACTAAACTTAAAACGATTCTATTTTAATTGAATATATTAAGAGATATAGTCTATATCTTTTGTTAGTGGATTGACTCAAAACTCTCGTAAAAGTTAACCGGGATTATTGGGATTTCAAAACATATATATAGGTATTTTAGTGCTCAGATGACTTCGTTTGACAGATTTAGATTGGTATATTCATTTCCAAAAACTAATTAATCATAAATTAATTGATCTTTATTGGTTTTTGGTCAATTTCCCGTTGTTTAACCAACGGTCTATCACACAAGAATGACTTTTTGCTGAAAATCGGTCAAAGACACAAGGAAGTACTAAAGGTTACGCTTTTTTATACCAGGAACCACGGCGATGGAAGTATATAAATAACAAAGAATAGGATGTGATATCAAATTATAGCAAGTTATTTAGATCATGCAAATAATGAGACCACATATTACTATTTCTATTGTTATTTTACTACTAGTAATAGTAAATGGTAAACACTTTTATTTAATTAAAAGTTAATCCGGAGTTTCATCTATGTATTTTGATGAATTTTGCCTTTTCTGTGTTTTTTTTTAATTTTCAGCGAGTTTTATTCTTAACACTCCGTAAATATTCTTCAATTCTACTAAAACTTCGAGCCTTACCACTTTTAAAATATTCGGCCTGGGTGGGCCGATTTTCAAAACTTCTGGCCAGCCAATCGGCCCCAGACCATTCAATTTGGCCCTAGGCCCGGGCCGGCCCGATGGAGGGTATGATCGGCCCTCTAAATTCGCATTCCTGTAAAATAGAAGAGTTGTCCAGTTGTTTTCTAATACTTCATTTTACAGAATCCTTTGCACAAAGAGGTGGTCGACGTGGTGGTCGTGGGTAAGTTAGAAAATAGAAATAATACTTGCTTTAAACTTTCTGTAGACTCCTTAGGCGGAAATGGCCTTAAGACATTATTTAAAAGAAATTATAGTTTATGTTATTAAATTTGCTTAATATGTTTGATTTAAGTCTAGCAACTTCGTTATGTTTACACTCACAATTACCTTTTTTGTATAATTCTTTGGATTTAAGTGAAACAGTATTTACATAAATCTTTATAGTTTTACCTATTTATATTTAAGATAGGCTTTATTTTTTAGAAGAAGTTCCTATAGTTCGTCTTCATCTTATCACAGTAACTACGATGACGGCAGAGTTGATCTTACTGATGCGGTTTTAATAGGTAACAAAATGCATAAATATACAGCTATTTTAGATTCTATAGATTTGTTTTTAGCAGGGGTTGCATTGGGCCTTAAAAAGGTCTTACTTTAGGCAAACACTTGAAATTAAACCTTAGTTTATGGATAGATTGTGGAAATAGAATGTTACACTAGTTTGTTAATTAGTATTGGAGTAATTTTAGTTAATTTATTTAGCAAATATCTGAGTTTAATCACTTAAATTTACTAATATCAACTCTTTTATGATATATAAAAACGATATTAACTTTTCTTTTATTTTTACTTAGAACAAACTATGTTATTTGCTTTATTTATTGCTGACATCTTTATGTTAAAAAGTGTGTAGAACGATCACTCCTACTTGTTTTTTGAAAATAGTTTAAACTTTGTTAGTTATGATCAATTTTTATATAAACGATATAGACCTATAAATAAGTCAGTAACATATTCATATTGTTATTTTAGGTCTCGGTGTAGCCCCCCATCTTGGTTATTATTCTCCCGGTTATGGATTCCAATACCACGGTGGTAGACAACCATATTCATATTTTGGAACAGCGTCATATTGTTGTAAGTTTATGCTTAATATATTGTTTTCTAATTGAATATGTAACAAGCGAGTAGACTTGAACGGATCTTCTTTAGGGACCCGTGCATAATAGAGATGGGCGTTTAGGGCGTAGCCCCAGCCCAGCCTAGCCCAGCTTAATATTGGGTTAATAACATGGTAAAGTCGTAAATAGGTCTACTTTACCTTCTGTTATACGCAATGTTTGACATAATTTTGCAATATTAGTGCCTTTTAGCGTAATCCTAACCTCTAAACTAGATCAGAGAAAGGTACCAAATAAGTAACCAAGCTTTCCCCAGCCTCTGAAAATCAAGCCCATATAATTTAATGAGTAGAGTTCATGACACTGAAGTTAACGAAAGTCTAAACCTATTTATTTTAGCTTATAAGTAAATAGCCTAGTGTAAACTTTATTCCAACCCAGCGTATTTATTTATTTTTAGCAGTAGTATGGGGACTTTCTGTAACATATGAGATTTAGGCCCCATGAACTATCTATTATTAACAATTTTATAAATTATTTGTTACAAAATAATAATTTATTTTCAGCGTCTACCTTCATTGATTATGTTGGCGGTATTCCTCGTTATTACTGTAATTGTGGTACTTATGGAGCTTCTTATCAATATAACTATTGTCAACCGCATTTAGGAAGAAAATAAAACATTTCTCAATTCTAAATATCTCTTTTGTAATAATTTCGACCAGAGGTTCTGCCTCGTAATAGCTCTCTCTATTAATATTTATATGTAAATATAAATGTCTTGTTCGATTTTGTTCATATTTTAATGTTTAAACAAGAACAGCCAATAACACGGTAAAAGATGTCATTGTAGATGAAGACTGACGCCTTCTAGGTGTATCTTTGCGCCTTTTATGCGACTATTTTGCGACTATTGTGCGGGTAACCAGTTTCTTCTTATCGGGAGATGATAGCATCTTTATTTTTAGTTTAAAGTAAAAGAAACAAAGAAAATAAAAAGAAATAAACACAATTGTACCCGAATAATAGATAAAAATATTAAATAAAGGAATAAAATTAGCTGTTTAAAGGCTTATAAAGGGTTGTTTCATTTACAATCCTTAAGAATAGAAAGGGCCAAATCTGTTAAAAATATATAAAAGTAACACCAGATGTTAGCGAGGCAATGTTCGAGTTTATAATTCAAAAAAGAGAGAGAAAATGTTTGATTTCGCAGGTATTCAAGATATTTTATATTTAAAAAGCCAGCTCGAACACATTAATAATTCATTGTTGAAATCTTATAAAAATTTATGCTCGGAATATTGCATTTTTTGCTATTGTAGGGTTTTCTAAGCCCAGTTTCCATGTATTTTGCGTTTTCACTATTTTTTTACAGTTACCAGTTTTCTGTCATACTCGAAATACTTTTTAATATAAACATTGTTAGTTTATATGTAATATTTATTATTGAATATTTTCTAATGTATCTTCCTTAGCAAAATCATTATAATCTTGACTTTGACTATCCTTATCTTCGGTAACAACACTGTCTTCTACTTCGTTTACCGTATTACCGTCAACATACTCATCCTAAAATATAATCATTAACGTTTTATAAGTTATGTACAATAATAAGATAAACATACAATCAGCTACATTACCCCCAAATGTTAGCTTCTACCCGTTGTTTACAAACATGCCCCGCCCCTTTTAGCTTCTACCCGTTGTTTACAAACATGTACCGCCCCTTTTAGCTTCTACCCGTTGTTTACAAACACGCCCCGCCCCTTTTAGCTTCTACCCGTTGTTTACAAACACGCCACGCCCCTTTTAGCTTCTACCCGTTGTTTACAAACAAGCCCCGCCCCCTTCCTACCTTATCTCTATCGGGTCTGTCTCTCAAGGACCGGCAAACGTTGGTCGCGACCAACTTTGCCTAGGGTGAGGGGTCGTATTTTCGAAATAAATTGGAAAATTTCAACGAAATCCTATTTTCGAAAACAGTAAATAATCAATATAAATGAAGAGGAGATAAAATAAAAACGCAGACAATTCGAAAATTTGGAAAGTGTGCCTTTTGGTTGGAATGTTCCAACGCATTATCATTGGAGCGCAGTAGACCCCTAGACGGCAAACGTTGTACGCGGAAAAAAGATTGGCGATTTTTGGAATGCTGGTTCTCCAACTAAATCAATTTTTTTGTACACATAGTTTATATTAGTGGGTAGATCTATCCTTGAACTACGTTTTCATAGGGATTTCATGCATTTCCCTAGTAAATTGTTCGTTTATCTAGTAATTGCGTGGAGTACCTTTTTGCATGTTAAACAATGAAAGTAAACATAATTTGAACACAAATTGTTATGTCTACTCACATTTTACTAGTGATTCATAACATCACAGTACATGTATGTGAATTGACCTAATGATTTTCTTTTTCCAATATATTTTCCACCATTTACACTTTTCTAACTGCATTTGAACGACTAATATGAGGTTATACCTCGATATCATAACTTTCCTCCTGTTTAATTTCAGTTATTGATATGATTTTAGAGTAATGCTATAATATTCACATGCAATAACAATACCGTAGAAGTAAATTCTTGCCGACCGGTAGGCCGGTAGAAATTTTTTTATGCTTACTTATTACTAGGGTAGGGGGTCGTATTTTTGCGCCTCCCAGCTGAGCCTAGCAGGGGGGTAGTAAATATTGAAGACCGTGAAAAAAGTTTGCCGGTCCTTGGTTCTAGAAGTTGCCTATTAATCAGGATTGGCGCTTCTTTTGGTCGGGGCAGGGAAAAGGCTGGCCGACCCGGCCCGGCTGGCCCTAATCTATTTCACACTTCTTAGCGGATATTGTTCAAGTAGTTTTGAGTGCAATTTTTCGGCATTAACAATAATAGATAAAATAATCTTAACATATTGATGTTTTTGATATTGTTTATCAGAATATTCAGCTAAATCAGTCAATCTTTTTCACAAAAACTGTCCTTGCGCGGGCCGACTTTTTAAATTTTCGGCCCCTTTGTAGTCTTATTAGGCAACGGACTTTCAACTAATTCCCTATAGATATTCTAGTTTTGCATTTTATGGTCAAGAAAACTACTTCCTCTGTGAATACTTTACCAGGAAAGGCCTCAACTCGGTGTAGCCTTTGGCAACCCTAGTATCCCAACCCTAATTGGACTATCTAAGACCCCGAACACCATTTTCCAAAACTACAGGGAAGTCCAGCCCATTGAGTTATGATTAATTGAAAATTACAAAAAAAATTTCCTTCGAATAGGAAACCTGTCAGAAGCCACTAATTCAACAGCTTTAGTGATGTCAGTTACAGTGGCAGTCAGTTACAATAAGACTTGGGACTTTGGAAATGTTAACTGAACATTTTGTTAGTGGATATCTCGCAGTTGCGAGTTGTTCCGCAGTCAGATTTTGCTTTGATTCATTTCTTATTGGCTTCCTTATCGTCCGCTTGAAAAATTTATAAACTATTATCATTGCCAGCTGTAAAATGTTTTGCAATCTTCTTTTGAATCTTGGAAGTATATAAAAGTACATATGTTTATTGTATAAAATAAAGTAAAACAGTTATCTAACACTATTATTAGTAGTATTCATATAATTTCCATACATTCAATAACTTAAATATATGAATGTACATATAAAATGAAAGTGTCATAAAATAGGGCGCCTTAAGAACATGTCCAACCTTAAAAACAAGTTCTGAACCTGGGAATACAATGGTTTTTAGTCCTGGCACAGTTAATGGATTTAATCTTCCATTCATTATGAAGTGTCTTCTAGTTAGATCTTGTAGACTAGAGTTGCTTCTTGGGAAATAAACCTTCTTGAAATTGATTTTGTTTTCAATTTCCTTCCAAAGTATAGCGAATCCTTCAGGGTGTACGGAACAATACTTGTATCTGTAACGATAGCAGAGTTAGTCTCCAGTTGTAACTCCTTTTTTGCTAAATCCATTATAGTAGTTGCTAACACCACTGCTCCCCAGTTCTAGGACATTTGAGCGCCGACATTTTGCTGTTCTGACGCGTGGTCGGCGCTTGAATGTCCTGACGCGTGTTCCACAGTATACTGCACTAGAATCCTATCTCTTGATATAGACTGTAGATACTACCAAGATGAACGTTTTTGATTTCTAATGTAATGGTTATTATTTTATCTCACCCTTCGAGTTTAATAGTAATTGTTTGATGTTCAAGAGTATTGATGTTAACCAAGTCAATCTTCACTTTGGATTTTTCAGGAACACCAATTGCCTATAAAGATAATTTAATCTCAATTTTGGCATTTATATTATGGTTAAAATCTATAAGAACTGAAAAAGAACATTATGTGATGGACCAGTGGTTAGAAGCTTCGCCTCATAAGCAAGAGGTCGATGGTTCCCCGAAGAAAGAATTCATGCAAACGTGTTCTGATTCGCCCTTTGACGGTCATTGACAGGCCAACCCTGATCTCAATAAAAATCCTTACCATTAATAAACTATTTTCTAAAGTAATTTGCTCACATCTAACCGAGCGATGAAATTCATTAAAAGTCAACGATTTTGGACAAGGCAAAAGAAACGGCGCATACTTTCGGACGCCTCAACTTTCGGACGCCTTTGGACGCCTAAAAACTTTCGGACGCCTTTTTCATTATTTCTTTATTTTTGAATGAAACTTCAATTGTTTTTGCTTTCTAGTAATTCAGGGACGCTCTTTCTACCTGTACTATTTATTTGATGCGAATCGGGCCGGAATGGGCCCGGCTGGGACGTTTTTAGTGATTTATAAGCCAGGGAAAATTTTTTAAGCATCAATACCCCTTCCAATCGCTTCCTCGAGCGATTCTACACCTAGGATAAATTTTTCAGAATTATTGGTGAACTCATTCCAGAGTTATGAGCTCCGGAAGATCCGGAGTCGATTTTAGCTTTGGTCCGCAGTGTGCGGTGTCAGTAATAATAAAATCACCTGCAGCGGGAGGCAATTTCATTATTATTTTTATTTATTTTCATTTTTTCTTTACAGTATAATATTTTTTTGTTTGTATTGTAGTTGTGTAACATTCGGAACACCTCCTAGCAGCCCTCTGAGTCAGGGCACTACGAATTCTCTTGGTTTGACGGGTGGTATGGCCAGGAAAAATATATCAAGGTTAGTTTTACTTGGTTTCCAATTTTAAAATGTTGTTTAGGTCGGTCTACTTCTCCAGGACAAGGAATAATGAAGATGAACCCATCGGAAATTTATGGGAAAGGAATGAGCGTAAAAATGATGGCAGGTATTGAATTATTGTTTTTCACATGATACATGTTATTTATCTCAGGGCCACTCATGATAAGACTGTTGCAGAATATGTACGTGTAATTGTAATAAATGTATATACTTATTTTGTAGAGCATCCTTGACTTGTCTTGGTAGCCATTATTTTTTTGACGCTTGAAACGTCTCGGCAACTTATTATGTTTATCTAGATGAGCCCACATGTTCTGCTAACGAAGTCAAGCTGTTAAAGCCTACAATTGCCTCCAGAGTTTTGCAGATGAAGATCTATTGCTGCACCGGTTTTAATTGCTGATATGCTTATAATAGTTTATTTTATTTAGTCATTTGCACACGCATCGTGCATCACGAAACGGAATCCTGGTTCTAAATGTATTTTCGTAATGCTGAGGGTCACCACATGGCCGACAAGGTTGGAAACATTCTTTTGTTTTTGTTATTTTTATTTATTTAGGCTGAGTCTATATGTTTTCTGCATGGAGACAATCCTTTGCTATACTGACCAACGTGTATGATCATCGTATGTCACAGGAGCATAATGGGGACGGTATATCGGCCGGGATATACTTTCTGGTTAGTATCTTTGTGTTATTTAAATTAATTACTCTTATTCAAGTTGGTTCACGAGGTCTTCTCTCTTTTCCGATCAGCTACTCTGTGATGCAGATATTGCCAGGTCTGCTGTTGTTGCCGATCTGCATAGTGAGATTTACAAACTTCGTTTATTTTTATATTTGCAATACCCTTCATATAATTTGTTTTCAGCTGGTAGAAAAACCCTTCAGCTGAGGAACATCTACCAATAGAACTGGAAACGACTTCAGTAAAGACATGACTTCTAGATGCGAAACAGGTTGCACCGAGTGGAGTTTTCACATTAGTGAGGATCGACAACTAGCTGATATGGTAGGAAATATTTTTTCCGCTTCTTTAATTTTATTTATTTAGCCGAGCCCAAACGTTTGTGCATGAAGTCACGCTGTTGCCATCCACAGCGGCGTTCACTGGTTTGCAGCTGAGAAACGATTGCTGCACTGGTATGAATTTTTGAGCTGCTTATATCATTTTATTGTATGCAGTTCGTTTGAACAACCTATGTGTCCCGCGATGAAATACTCATGCCGAGTGCAGTTTTCCCATTGATGAGAATCTACACATTGATCACACAATGATGCAAAACACAGTTGCCTTTGGCGTTTTTGATTGAGGATCGATCGCTGATGTGGTTTGAAATATTGATATGCTTGTATTATTTTAATTTATTTAGTCCATGCACAAACGGAGGATTTTTTATGCAACGGAATCCTGTTGCCGAACTAATGCTCAGTATCCCGCGCTTCAGTTCGTTTGAACAACCTATGTGTCCCGCGATGACATACTCATGCCGAGTGGAGTTTCGAAGTGATGAGACTCGACAAATGGCCGATGTGGTTTGAAACATTATTCTATTCGTTTAATTGTATTTATTTAGCTGGGCCTACAGTTTGTGCATGATGTCAAGATGTTTTATCCTATTTTGGCTTCACGTCGCACCAGCATCATGAGAAGTCGTTCACCCGCTGCTGAAGAACATGCACGTATTTGTTGAGTATACCTATGCAATGTAATAAAATTGTTATAAATGTATATACTTATTTTGTAGAGCATCCTTGACTTGTCTTGGTAGCCATTGTTTTATTTTGACATTTGAAACGTCTGTTCATTTGTACTATGTATTTTCTTATTTTTGTTGTGTATAAATTTATTTTGTAGAGCATCCATGACTTGTCTTGGTAGCCATTGTTTTATTTCGAAGTTTGTGTCGTCTAGTCAGTTGAACTATACTCTTTCTATTTATGATTTAGGCTCGGTGTGAGGCCGTCTATAATTGCTGAGCAACGTATGTGTGATCTCCGCTAATGCGGATGGTATATCGGCCGTGTTATACTTTCCGGTAATCATATTCGCTTTCTTTAAATTAAGTTATTGGTTTTAGGACTGTGTGTGAGGCCGTCTACAATTCGCCTCTTCGTTTGCCTGAAGACTCCCGGTCGCTGCATAACGTGTTTAGTTCAGTATGTATTTGCTGAGTGCTGCTCCGGTTTGGATTATTGATCTGCTATTACTATTTTATTTTATTTAGTTTGTTTCTACACTCAGCATGCATCACGCAACGGAATCATGTTGACAAATGGAGTTTTTCAAATGCTGAGGATACGCACACCGCTGCTATGGTTTGAAGCATTGTTCTGTCTTTGTTATTTTATTAATTTAGCTGAGCTTACATGTTTGTGTATGACCTCAAACTGTTGTCATCCGTTGCCTTCAGTGGATTACAGCTGAGAAGCCATTGCTGCACAGGTATGAATTGTTGAGCTGCGTATATCATTTTTTTTATTTAGTTTGTTTGAATAACCTATGTGTCCCGCGATGAAATACTCATGCCGAGTGCAATCTCACATTGATGAGGATCGACAACTAGATGATATGGTATGAAATATTTTTCTGCTCATTTAATAGTATTTATTTAGCCGAGCCCACACGTTTGTGCATGATGTCACGCGGTTGCCATCCACAGCGACAATTCAATGGATTACAGTTGAGGAGCAATTGTTGCACTGGTATGAATTGTTGAGCTGCTTATATCATTTCATTTTATTTAGTTTGTTTGAACAACCTATGTGTCCCGCGATGAAGTTCAGCTACGACTATCTATGAACTAATTATGATCGTTCTTCAAAATTAACGGACTAAACAAACGTAATTTTATAAGCAGTGAGCAATCCGCTCCAAATGTGCCGCTATGTAATCTGAGTAGCTTTCACCTACTTAAGGAGCGCATATATTCCCTTCACAAAGAGGTAAAAATGAGCTGTAGTACCTATTTTGTACCATTCTAGGAATAATACCAATCTTGTACCTACCCCATCTCTGATCTATCCAAGATCGATTCTACGTCAAGGTAAATTTTGTATATAGAACAATATATTTGAAGTTAAAAGAACAAACGTGTTGTTACAAACGGTCGTTACCAAATTTGGAAGGTGTCATGTGAAAGCGAGCAGGGGGATCCCATGATACATCGGTGACGTTTATGCAATATACAACACAATTTGTTTCATATATTGTTACAAGTGTAAACCAGTGATCAAACATAACTTTATCAATAATATAACAAAATAACAATATTAGGAGCGAAAACATGATGAAACCTAGTCCTCAGAGGAAAAAAGGTGTTGAATTGAACAACAAGAAGCTCTCTCATGGGGTAGAGATTGTGGTGAATTTGAGATAACGCCTAAGAGCTCCTGAACAATGCATTTTGTAGGTATAAAGAACATTGTTTCAAACCATATCAGCCATGTGTTGGCACTCAGCATTTCGAAAACTTCATTCGTTAGCAGAATTGCGTTGCATAATACATGCAGCGTGTGCAACCGAACTAAATATAAGAAAATAGTTTGAGCAAATCAACAATTCAAACCAAAGCTACACTTCTCAGCTGTGATACATTGAGGGCAACTGTCAACGGCAACAGCTGGACTTCATTCACAAAACATGAAGGCCTATCTAAATAAATAGAATAATGCAGGCAGATCAATATTTGAAACCAGAGCAGCATTCGATGCACAGTTATTCTGCGAGAAAGGTAACTGCGGACTGCAACATCTTGACATCATGCACAAAAATGTAGGCTCAGCTAAATAATAAAAATAGTACAAGCAAAACAATAGTTCAAACCGAATTGGATATGTGTAGTCACGCATCACTTCGTCAACTGCATTCAACAACATGATCCGGCTGCGGGAAACATGCTGCGTGCTGCGTGTAGATATTTTGTAAATGATAAAATATAATACGATTACATGATCATTTCGTACTCTAGCAGCAATCGAAATTCAGCTATACTGCGCCGAAGGTAACTGATGACTTCAACGCATAGGATGATGAAACGAACTAAATAAAATATAGTGATATAATAAGCAGCTCAACAATTCATACCAGCGCAGCAAGCAATCCTCGGCTGCAAAACTCTGGAGGCAACTGTTGACTTCAACAGCTTGACTTCATGTGAAAAACGCGTAGACATAGCTAAATAAATACAATCACAGAAACATAACAATAATTCAACCCAAACTAGCGATGTGTCGGCACTCAGCATTCGGAAAACTTCTTTCGTCAGCTTGATTCGGTTAGGGGTAACATATTGCATGTGTGAATGATCTAAATAAAATATTATAATGAAAACATATCAATATTTCAAACCATAGCAGCACTATCTTCTTCAACATTGAGCCATATTCGAGCAGACATCATTGAGCCATCTGCGAGGAGACAATTTGACACGACTGCTCAGCTTGAGTGGAACAGCTCCTATAAACGAGACGATTCAAACGCCAAAATAAAACAATGGCTACCAAGACAAGAAATAGATGCTCTACACAATAATATTATACATAATATAAATAAGAACAGACATAGTGCAATGACGAGACGTTTCAAACATCGAAATAAAACAATGGCTACCAAGACAAGTCATGGATGCACTACAAAATAATTATAGACATTTATTACAATTTTATTAAATTGCATAGGTATGCTCAGCAAATACGTGCATGTTCTTCAGCAGCGGGGAAACAACTTCTTATGATACTGGTGCGACGTGAGGCCAAAATAGGATGAAACATCTTGACATCATGCACAAACTGTAGGCTCAGCTAAATAAATAACATTAAACGAGCAGAATAATGTTTCAAACCACATCGGCCATTTGTCGAGTCTCATCATTTCGAAACTCCACTCGGCATGGGTATTTCATTGCGTGACATATAGGGTGTTCGAAAGAACTAAATAATATGAAATGATATAAAGAGCTCAACAATTCATACCGCTGCAGCAATCGTTCCTCAGCTGTGATTCACTGAATGCAGATGTGGTTGGTAACAGCGTGACTTCATGCTAAAAACATGTAGGAACGACTAAATAAATAAAATTAAACAAGACGAATAATGTTTCATACCATATCAGCATGTTGCCGATCCTCATCTTTGTGAAAACTCCACTCGGCATGAGTATTTCATCGCGGGACACATAGGTTGTTCAAACGAACTAAATAAAATAAAATGATATAAGCAGCTCAACAATTCATACATGTGCAGCAATCGCTCGTCACCTGTAATCCAGTGAATGCCGCTTTATCCAGAAAAAATGCAGACACGTCTAAATAAATAAAATAAGACAGGTAGAAAAATAATTCAAACCAGTTAAGCGACGTGTTGGCACACATAACAGATCATTCCGAAAACTTCTTTCGGATCATTGATCCATCTTCGAGTAGACCATTCGACTGGACTACTGGATTCCGTTGAGTGATGCACATAGGATGTTGAAACGGACTAAATAAAATAAAATATTGAAAACATATCAATATTTCATACCTGTGTAGAATTCGATCCTTAGCTGTAATACACCGAATGCCACTGTAGTTGGCAACAGCCTGGCTGCATGTAGAAAATACAAGCCTGAAGCATAAATAAAGCTTCAAAATTCAAAATACAACAATGGCTACCAAGACAAGTCATGGATGCTCTACAAAACAAATGTATACACAACATACACAAGAAAAGGCATATTAAACAAGAAGAGACGTTTCAAATGTCAAAATAAAACATTGGCTACCAAGACTAATCATGGATGCTCTACAACATAAGTATATACATTTATTATAGTTCCTTCCATTGGTAAACTAAGCAAATACATACATATTCTTCAGCAGCGGGAAACAGCTTCTCATGATGTGCACATTCGGCATATCACCCTTGTGTCGATTCCCATCATCGTGAAAACTCCACTCGGTATGAGGATTCCGTTGCGTATGCACATAGGGAGTCCAAATCAACTAAATAAAATAAAATGATATAAGCAGCTCAACAATTCATACCTGTGCAGCAATCATTCCTCAGCTGTAATACCGTATCACCCATGTGTGGATCAGCAATTGTGAATTGCACTAGGTTGACTTCATCTATGTAAACTGTAGGCTCAGCTAAATATATACAATATTACAAGCTAAACAATATTTCAAACCAAACAAGCGATGTGTCGGCACTCATCAATCCGAAGAAAACTTCTTTCAGCAGCATGATTCGCTTAAGGGAAACATGCTGAGTATGTATGTGACTGATGCATCACTTTTACGTTCATTCCTTTCCCATAACTTTCCCATGGGTTCATCTTCATTATTCCTTGTCCTGGAGAAACAGACAGTACTAAACAACATTTTAAAATTGGAAACCAACTAAAACTAACCTTGATATATTTTTTCCTGGCCATACCACCCGTCAAACCAAGATAATTCGTAGTTCCCTTAACTCAGAGGGCTGCATGGTGGTGTTCCGAATGTTATACAACTACAATACAAACCAAATAATAATATAATGTAAAGAAAAAATAGAAAATAAATTTAAAAAGTTATGAAATAGCCTCACCGATGCAGGTGATTTTATTATTACTGACACCGCACACTGCGGACCAAAGCTAAAATCGGCTCCGGATCTTCCGGAGCTCATAACTCCGGAATGAGTTCACCAATAATTCTCAAAAATTTACCCTAGGTGTAGAATCCCACGAGGAAGCGATTGGAATGGGTATTTATGCTTAAAAAATTTTCCCCGACTTAAAAATCACTAAAAACGCCCTAGCCGGCCCAATTCCGGCCCGATTCGCATCAAATAAATAGTACAGGTAGAAAGAGCGTCCCTGAATTACTATAAAACAAAATCAATTGATGTTTCATTCAAAAATAAAGAAATAATGAAAAAGGCGAGTGAAAGCTTTTAGGCGAGCTAAGGCGAGTGAAAGTTGAGGCGAGTAAAAGTATGCGCCAGTTAAAAC
>JAQGAV010000737.1:0-27682 GCA_034691345.1 Phasmarhabditis papillosa
TTTGGACACGAGGCTTGCGGCCCGTTTCGGCCCAGAGCCGCGGCCGGCCGAAATGTACTTTCAAAAAATCTCGGCCGCGGCCGGCCGCTGGTTTGCGGAGCCCTGCATTTGGGTTAACATTATTGTACACTAGATATATATGAAACAAAGTGTAAAAACTACCGTAACCCATAAATATCCTTCTATTTAGGCTACGGATGCACTTCTGACGGTTATACAAAATTCATAAACTGCGCCATCTGCGATGAGAACTTAGAATCCAAGAACGATCCGGTGATATTCGATATACCTGTACATGCACATACAAAACAGTATTATTTACAGAATGTTAAGAAGATAATGAAAAGATTTCATAAACAAAAATAGCCCTAAAAGAGGGTAGAAGCAGGGGTGTGAATAGGCCGGACCGGGGCAATCCGTGATCGAAACATTTGGCCCGCGGACTGTCTTATTCCCGCCCCAGGACCCGTATCCAGAGACGTTTATCCCCAGGGATAAAATATTCCGCAAATTTTCAATCCACAAAAACCCTGATTTAGACATTTTTTAATACTTTTTAGATAATTAAATATCACCTGTGTGTCTTTTAACGTTAGTGTAACACAAAAAAAGAAAAACAAAATACCAAAACCACCTTTTTGGGACTTTGAAAATTCGAAGGAATAAATTTGCCCCGGGGATAAATGTTTCTGGATATGGGTCCTGATTAGAAGTACTTTCGCACAAACAGTTCTCAATTGTGATGATTCTCAGTTATTATTATAGTCTGATTCAGGAGTTTAAACATTTTAGATTTTGTCTGACCTTCTTTTTCCGAGCATTTTGCCAGTTCGCGGCGTCTACTGGTCGTAAAAAAACTGAAAATACTCTTGAATCAGACTATAGTCTATCTCAAGACCTAGGTTTCCAGCGCAGTATCACAAGCGGGCGCAGTGTTAAAAAAATTAAATGTAAAATCGGTCGACGTGGTGGTTTTCTCTAAAAGTACATTCATTTTTTATAACACAGCGCCCCGCTCGTTATACCGCGGTGGAAAGGTCTTGAGATAGACTACATATATTCTCGCTAATGATTCGATGTATTCAATAAAGTTGTATATATTTAAAATTTGTTTCTTTTGGGGTAAGGTCTTGTTCTTATTTCCTGTGTTATTGTTACATATCACGCAATAACTGTAGATTTTTTCTGCGCAGGTTTCGGTCCTTCATTCCGGAACTTCTGAGCAGAGACGGCTCTTTTCTAACATTCAGTCTCCGGATGGAAGGGACATGGGATAAATAAGCTGCTGGTTTTCCCAAGCCTTTTGCAGCTAAGGGGAGCCGAACCCACAATCTCAGATTCTGGAGGATTCTGAGAGCGCTGTACTAAACACTAGGCTGAAGTAGGAGCACGTCATCATATCATATATAAATCCTACTCGATTTACCACCCAAACTTCGCAATTGGCCCGGCCAAGCCCGAACGAGGTCCAAAAATTTATTAACCGTCCGGCCCGCTCACTGGGGAGTATGCAGATCTAGATCTGGTCCCACAACCCTTCTAAATTTGACTTTGATTATAATTTATCTATTCTCTATAGCCTTTCCAACCACAAACCGCAAAACAAACAGAATTCTTCTTTTTTCGCCGTTTTCGCCTGTATTTATCCTTATTTTGTAATAAAATAGATCTAAAGTCCTTTTATAATGCGCTCTTTTACGAACTTTTATGAGGCGACCGCGCGCGCCAACAATAAAACTGTAGGAATGTCAAGAAGACAAGGCAATGAACTTATGAAATGTAAATAGAAACTCAAATAATAAGATAATTTGTGATATAATCGGTACCGAGAGCTAGGTGTTCAACGCAGTAGCCTGGGGATTAGCGGTGTTTCAAAGATTAAAGTGAATGTACTTCTGAAAGAAAGGATTCCAAACAATCGATTTTCCCTCACAAGCTACTTACTATAGTCGGATTCAAAAGTAATACGGCCATGATAATAAGCAGGAGTGTTGCAATATTTTGTCTGAGTAAGGCGGAGCGAAAGCAAGTTTGCAATCTGCTGATATCGCGCGCGTAGAATGCAAACAGGCGCAGTATTAAAAATGACGAAATACGCAGCATACACGGTCTTATTACTTTTGAATCTGACAATAGCTAAAGTTTCTTGTTTTTGGACACCATTTTTAAAAGTGAACGGGGGTTCTTATGCAGTTGGACAAACTTCTTCGCATATCCTATCCACCTTCGTCGGCCGCTGATGTAGACCATTTCCTAGTTCTCTGTTCATTACAGCTAGAAGTTCTGTAGTTTTTATTACAATTCTGTTTCCACACAACTTTTAATCTTCTTAGTTTCCACTTTTAAACTCTCGGAAGTCTCAAAAAAGAGTCAGCGTTGCTTTTTCAATAATGTTATGGCAATCATTGTTTTTTGTATAAATCTTATATGAGCTACTGCAGGGCCCAGCCGGAGTAACTGCTAAACACTCCGGGCATGTTGCCAAGCAAGGGCGCTAAGCCAGTTGAAACTCCTTCTCTTGCTATGGTCAGCTAAGAAAACTTTATTCATCCTCAAGAAATCTGTTCAAATTTGATAGTTCATCATGATTACAAATAAAAACATTCAATGAAAGTTTCATTAGGTCAACAAAGACAATCAATACAAAAAGACAAGATACATTAGAAATCTGTAGAAATACTCTAAACTCCATAAACAAACTAAATTTAAGAGAAAATAACGTAAAAACCCGATGAAATACGTCTATTTATAGATTACTGTATATATAGTCTTTGTGTAGGTATAGACTAACAGCGCAGTAACCCAGTCAGCAGCGGTATTATATAAAATGAATATAAAATGGCTGATTTTCTTAAAAAGTACATTCATTTTAATTTAACACCGCTCCTCCCCAGTGACCGTAGTATAGAAACGCCCGGGTGGGTGCTCGGGCAGTTGAGAATTGTTGCCCGGGCAGACTCAGGCGTTTTAATATTACGGCCACAGAATACTGGGCTAGAAACCTAGCCCCCTTCATACAAAATATAAGACAGTCTACTAGAGCGAGGGGTGTATAGAATGTGTATAGAATGTGTATAGAATGTGTATAGGGTGTATACTCCTTAGACCTTTAACTCATTTGGTAAATTCAGTATGAGTCATCGAAAGAATTTGTGAATAGAAAAGTATAAAAAATATAAATAAACTCAAAAGTACACAAAACACCGTTAAATATAAGGGAAATCCTGAATTTGGGAAATATAAAAGAATCAAGACGAAGGTAGAAAATGTATGTAAAAAGGTAAAAAGTGTAGATGTAGGGTTACTGTAACCTTGAATTCGAGCTGTGTTTGTAGAAAAGAGCTTAGAATATATATATATATATGGCATTAAATAGAACGAGATCACAAGGAAGTTGGGGGAACGGAGAAACGAATATCTGAAATAAGAAAATAAGTTTATTTTTAAATATTTGAAAAGTTATTTATTTTTATTCTCCAGAAATTGGCCTAGGCCGAGAATTGTTGATTACGGGTTGACACTTAGGTAATGTGAACGTCTTTTCGTTTTGGATTTGGAAATATGAAAATGAAATGATACTAATACTGGAGCTTTATCAATTGAAATATAAACTGATTTATACACTTTGTTTATATAGTCCATCTCAAGACATAGGTTTCCAGCGCCGTATCACAAGCGGGGCGCCGTGTTATATAAAATGAATGTAGTTTTGGAGAAAACGCACCACGTCTACCGATTTTACATTCATTTTCTAAAACACAGCGTTCCGCTTGTGATACCGCACTAGAAACCTAGGTCTTGATATAGACTATAGTTTGTATCAAGAGCTATACTTTCAGCACCAAAGTATCCTGGGGAGTAGCGTTGTTAGATTGACATGTATGTATTTATAAAGAAAAGGCTCCAATCAAGCAACTTCACATTTATTTTATTTAATACCGCTCTTCCCATGATACCGCGCTTTCATAATAATAATCATCTACCTTTTCGGATTCCTTGTTATATTACTTCTTACAATGACATTGTATTACATCCTTTTTGACTGTGTCTTTCTACTAGACGTTGTAATTGTCCTAATAGATTATGCATTCTTGCCATCTCAGAATCAAGAGACTGCCCGCGTTGCTTCTCGTTTTGAACCTATAACTTATTAGTTTAGTTGAAGTATCATTATTTTTGTGGGCCCCTGACAATTTCAGAAAAAGAATGTTTTTATGGATTTTATGCTTAAAAGATGGACAGAATCCTCATTCTAGCAAAGAGCAACAAAAAGTTGGAACCTATCACCTAGGTAACAAATAGATTATGAAAAATATCGTCACAGCTTTGCAAAGTTAAAGTCGTTTAATATATAAGATGGGCATACGGTACAGTAAACGGTATACGGTCCTTCTCGCTAAAAATTTTCAAATGCCCCCCCCCCCTCTCCATTTATGTTACTTAAAAAAAGGAGTGAGAATCTACCGGTACGGTCCATTTCTGGAACCTCCGCAAGGGCCGGGTCAACCCGTTACACCCCCACCCTGCTTAAAATAAAACTAACCAATATTTCTAGTTCTGATATTCTGTCCATCTTCTTTTGTCTGCACTTGGAGGCAGCGGCGCGGTTACGAGCTCTTTTCCTCTCTAACTTGCGTTGTTCTTGTTCATCCATGGTCATTCTGGAATAATATTATTAATAAAGATTTAATAATAAAATAGTTTTAATTTAACTTATCCTGTACTTAATCTGAACCTCTACATCCACTGTATATATACTTCCGCCCATCCCTAGTTAACATAGGTTGGAGATTATTAAATTTTAACCAATTTGTACAAGGACCCCAGCTGATTTATCAGATTTTTAGCACTGGCTCCTATAAACTGTGCCGGCTCGCTATAGTGGACAAACTAATTGCTTGCAGGTAAATGACTGAGAATTTTGCGCTGGAGCGCTAATTCGCTTGGGTTTCAGTCTATTATCCTTTAGTGTCCGTGCCCCTTTGCAAATCTGACCGTATACCCCTGTAAGCAAGCGATTCGTTCGTTGATTGTAAGTTTCCACCCTCAGTTTAGGCATGTTTTCGAAATTTCTAAACCTAATCCCCCCCCCATATGTATTTGTACCAAGTACACTGATTCACCAATGCTGCACTTTTTAACATGTGGGGTTATCCCTTTAAGTGACCGCAGTCTCGTGTTATTGCGAAATATTTCGAAATTAAAAGTTACTTATTGAAGTAATTTACAAATAATAGTATACAATTACATTTGAAAAGTATAAATTAGCTTTATATAAATAAGTTATGGAATTTAAGTAAAAAGTATATTACTAAGTTATGGGAAAAAGTTACGTTATAGTTTCGATCAAGTTTAACAAGTTATAAAAGATCAACAGACTTAGCCTAATTATAGTGTTTTCAATAGTAAAACGGCGCCGTTTTATCTGCGTATTTTATGAGACAATTGCGTATTTAACAAACGTTGAATGGAAAAGTATTGGAAATTGTCCTTTAAATTGTTTAACACAGCTTCTTCACTTTTGAATTCGACTATAGCAACTTAAAGCCAATAAATACTTACCCTCCGAAACCATCATGATAAAAATGAGTCATAGATTGTTGGTACATCTTTAACAAAACTAATAAAAGTTCTCAATAGAGCAGATATTCGAGTTATAGCGCCTTCTTTTGAAGCTAGAGCCTGACTGCAGGATACCGTGTGATGTACTGTGGTGACAATGTATATGTCTGTAGGCTGCGTCCGCCTGCCTGTGAGTCATTACCGGGCGCGTCGCGTGCGGCGGGTTACGGTAACGCGCGCGATAGTCGCAAGAAAATGGCATAAATGAATCATAGATGCTATGTATATATGTACAGAAGACAAAGAGGAAAAGGCGAGAGAACATTTGTTAGAAGAGAGGGAAAAGACAAGTGATTAGTAAGCAAAAGTACTGTGGGAAGCGGATGAGGAAAATTATAGGAATTAGGAAAATTGGAGACATTGGGAACCGTGAGGATGCCGTGGAAATAAAGAAAGAACCAGCAGGAGCAGAAATATAGTCAAATTCAAAAACAGGGCTGTTAAAAGGCCGGCCACTTTCTCAAATTGTTGGCCCCGGCCCGGGCCGGCCCGTGAAATTCCCAGCCCCGTTCTCATGAAAATACTCGGAAGAGACGGCCTCTCTATTCCTGTGCAACACTATAGTTATTTTTGTCTGCTTTTCAAAACTAACTGGTTCGGAATTTTTTTTTTCATTTTTGAAACTATTAAAATATTTTTTTAACAAAGTTATATATTAAGCTTTATTGTTAGCTAAAATTGTTGGCAAACACCATCTTATTCCTATTTTGCTTATATTTGTATTAGCTTAGCACCTTAGCTAGAGGTTTATGTCACGCAAGTTCAATAGGCGATTAGACCTTTATGTTAAGTAAATAATACAAGACATGAGATGCAAAAGGAGGTGCCGACATGATATTCAAAAATAAGAAAGGCTCTTTTTAGATACCCGGAACCAGAGGTGGTTATCCAGGCGGGCCGGGCCGGAATCCAGCTTTTTTACTACCTGAGGTCCGGCCGTCCCGGCCTGGGTATCAAAATTTCAGGCCGGACCGGTAACCATCGCTGCCCGGAACCCATATTAGGGTACCAATTGGCGAGGGGTGAGAGTTAATCGAACCAGCCCGAATTGAACATATAAAAATTAAATTTTGAGCCGGACAGGCCTGAGGGCCAATTTTTCGAAACTGGAACCGGGCCCATAAATTTGAATCTTTCGCCACTTCAGTTGTCCCAAGTCTTACCGAATACTTGAGAGAAACTGTTCAACAGTGAAAACACATTGTTCACCACGAAATTTTCATGAAAATAAGTCGTTGCAAGACCCATTTGTAGTTTGGTATACGGTAGATGCGTAGTTGCCAGACTGGATAAGCTACGTAGCAGTAGGCTTTTAGTATGATTCATCTGGGGTGGTGAATAATCGACTACAAGCAAAGAAATGCTAGGAATTGCGTATTTGACCAGTTTAATGTTGTATACACAATAACAAAAATAAATGACTAACGTTACGTCAAATATAAGCAGCTTTGAAGGGGGAAATTCGATATAAAAAGAGGCCTGCAACCGCACCACTTTTAGTTGCATAGTTTCTACGGTATAATTCTATCTTTTTGTTTTACGAAAATTAAATATAGTGTGATTCAAATTGAATAATGTGTTACTTGCGTATTTTTAAGCAATTGTGCGTATATTTTTGTATTTCGAATACTTTCAGAGCCATTTTCAACGAGATTCTTTTTTAATACTCCTTTATCACTCTCGATTCAGACTATAGTCTCTATTGAAAGCTGGATTTCCAGCACAGTATTCCTTAGACAGGCGGTATTAGATTATAATGAATGTACTTTTGAAGAAAACGGTCCTAATTCACCGATCTTCCATTAATTTTTATATAACACCGCTGATCTCGAAGATAGGGCGCTGGAAACCAAGCTTTCGCAACAGACTATAACTTTTTGACAAACTTTGTGAGATTTGGCTTTTCTAACTTTTCCAACAACGTTTTTACGATATTTTTCTGTTCTATAATTAATTTTCTTCAACTTGGCGTTCTTCTAAACTAGCGTATCTACACTTGTTTTAAAGTGAATACCATTCAGAAGTAATTGTTTCGTGATCTCGCTAATTTCAAATTCACATTCAATTTTCTTTCTTTTTGCATTCTTAAAGGGTTAAGATGACTATTTATGGTGCTCTCTCCCCTTCCGGCAAAAGTCACAAACTTTAGTACTCTTCTTTTTAACATTGTATTGTCTTATGTAAATAAATAATATTCATTCATTCATTCAAAACATTTTTCACCAAAACTTTTCGCCTTTCTCACAAGACTCATTATCGATTTTCCGCCAAGATGCCTAGATCTAGCTGGTTAGCGATGCGTGCGGTCGCGTACGAAATACAGTAACCCCAAAGTGGACCAATCAGGATCAACTGGTTTAGGTTTATAAGAAGAAGTTTTGTTTCTTAAAAAAGGAAAAAAAGAAAAAAAATAGTTTATTTTTATTTTTAAAGATAACCGGGGTTGCACTACATAGAAGCATAGAATTTGTTAGTCACCTTAAGTGATGTCGTGAAAGATTAGACTTTTGTACAGTCTGATTCGAGACTAATAATGAAGTGTAAAAAAATTCTCGTTAAAAATGGCTCGGAAATTCTTCTAAAAACGAAAATATGCGCAATATTCTCTAAAAATACTCAAGTAACATTATTCCTTTTGAATCACACTACAATTAACGACAATATTCGTATTCTACTGAATGCTTGAATAAAAATATTTTCATAGTTTCGACCAATCAGCAAATCTTTTCAAGGTTTAGCCGGATGCAGGAATTAGGTTTATAGCGCAGTGTCCTGGGGAGTAGCGGTGTTATATAATAATAAACGAAAAATCAGTGGAACCTTTTCCAAAAGGGCACTCATTTTTACATAACACCGCCTCATTCCATGATAGTGCGCTGGAAATCTACAATATTATAACAAAAATATATATTTGATACTGTTAGAAAGATGTCTGAGTCCACAAAATATACACAATCATTCTTCCTAATTCTTCAACTTCATATAAACTAAGTCCAGTCCTTCTAATTTGAATCTATTTTTACTTACTGTTCTTGAGGTGTAAGTCCAAAATAGTGTTGTGTAGTATCATAATTATGATACATCTGAAGTCCTGGGTGTAATCCATGTAGACCTCCCGTATTGCTCGATCCAACATCAAACATGGGACTAGGCAATTGGGCCATTTGTTGTGGAAACATTGCTGTGAATGGGGCGCTAGCTAGATCGAAATGACGGTTAAGAAGGTTAAAATCCATTATTGCAAAAGAATACTGTAGTTAGATACGCAGGTAGTGGGTTACTGTAGGTCAATAAAGGCACGACAGGTATACGGGGCAGCAGCGGTCACTTCAGGATTAGAAATATTGTAAGTATTCAAGATTAAAAACGGGGGGACCCGGCACCCGTAGTTCGTATCTTAATCAGCTACGGAAGTTGTGGGAGTAGGAACTGAGAGACAGTATGGAGCTACGGATTAAATAGTCAGGTCGGGTCTAGCACCTCCTAGTTAGAAATTGGCTAAATGGCGGGTTACTTGCCAAATTAGTGCCGGTGCTGCTGAGCCAGCGATTTGCCAGATCAGTCAACCCAACCAACCGTCCGCCCAATCAAGCGGGCCTACTGATTTTCAAAATTGAAATTTCCCAAACTCAAAAAAGCCGATTTAACTGAATCAGAGGGTAAGAAATAGCGTTTCTTTTTAAGAGACGCGGTGTTTTTGGTTCTTTTGTCTTAGAAAACGATGGTACCATGGGGGCTAGCGAACTAAAAAGATGCGCACCTGCATATTTAGAGATAAAAATCGAAAAAAAGATGGAAATATTTTGGTACGTGGGAATTAGATCTATTTTACTAGTAACACACCAATCACAAAATGGGTTTTCGGGTTCGTCCAGAATGAGGGCCGGCTATTTATGGGCCCAGTCAAGTCTATTTAAACATCTAAGTTTCCAGCGCAGCGGCCTGTGAAGCAGCGGTGTTATATAATAAGGGGGGGGGGGGGCCTTTTTTCAAAAGTATATTCATTTTAATCAAACACCGCTTCTCTCGAGGATACTGTGATGGAAGCCTAGACCTTGTTATGGACTATATAAGTTTTTCATCACGTTGAAATAATTAGCAAAATTTAAAAATATGCAATGTTGATGTGGATGTTACATCTTACATTGTATATGCTGTTTAGCGAATTCAACCCGAACTCCCAGAGAAACAAAATAAAGTTATAACTTAATAAATGGAACAAATTGCTTAAATCGAATGTTCTCTATTCTTACAAGAATATAATATTATTTGTGGGTGTCTGGGCAGGTGAGTCAGGCCCGCCCGCAATTCAGGATTGCGTAGCGGTGCCGAAAATCGAGGGGGGTGGGGGTGCGAGTTTGCTAAATAGACTCCCACAGCGAAATATGGGGCTACAGTAACCCGGCTATTGTTCCAGAACAACAATGTTTACTATTTTAGCTAGAAAGAACACTACTAGTAAAATTATCAAGTTCGTCAAACTTATAATTTATAAGTTCGATCGAAAGTTTTTGTTATATTTTAACAATAAATGAAATAGAATAAAGAAATATTGATTGATGATAAATATTATTTAAAATAGAGTATTCTTTTCCGGGTGGTTTCAGTTTCATTTGAATCGATTTCCCTTGGCTCTTTTATAATGCAAACATATGCATTCGAGTGATCATGCTGCACCCCCACCCATTCAAGGAAAATCAGCCAAAGCATTGTAAAATATGTTAGAAATTATATTTATGATCGGCAAGAGCTACGCTATTAGCGCGGTATGCTGTGGAGCAGTGACGTTATATGAAAATGTATGGAAAATAGGTGGATTCAGGATCTTTTCTTCAGAAGCACATTCATTTTCATTTAGCACCGTTGGTTCCAAGCAGAGTCTCCAGCGGGCCGGGCCCGGCCCAAATGTGGGTAAATAAGCAATCCAAACCATAGATTTGAATGAACTTTATGGTAATGGACAAACGAAAAGATAGTCTATAGCAAAAACAAGATCTAGAAATTAGTACTACCTACATATATCGATTAGTAATGCTTCCTAGATAATAATATTTTTTTAAGTGAAAAGGGCCTAGGCCCAGGTTGGATGGTTTACTTCCAAAGATACTCTGCTGGAAGCCTAGCTCTTGCTGCGGACTAAACATTTTTGAAATAACTACATTTTTGGAGGTACGGTATCATAGATCTTGAGACGGACTATAACTACTGTAGGAGAGAACTGTAAAGTGAGAATTCGCTTTCTAGCGCGCTTTATAAAAGGGAAATGGCGCTCTGCTGACATTTCTGGACCAATGCGAAATTGCGAAAAATACCGTAGTAGCAATGGAATGCGGATAGTTTAGTATTAGGTGTCGGGAGTAAAAGGCCTATTTCTGATGAATAATTATTATACAAGTTTTTAGTATTTACAAGAAATGTAATACTATAGTCTATAGTCTGTATCAAGAGCTTGGTTTCCAACTAAATATCCGGTGTTAGCTGAAGATGTGCATATAGTCTGCGCCGAGAGTAATAATGGAGTGTTACTTGCGTATTTTTAGGATTTTTAACTCCGCACCTGTAGGCAAATTGCACGCGTGTACTTGCAAAGAACACTATTGAACGGAGAGTAGCCGCCAAATGGTGGCGCGGTGCTCGCAAACGGGGCTCAGACGAGCGTTTAATACTTTACACTCAATCATTACTCTTGGTGCTGACTATACTACTCTCCAAAATATCAGAACATGGTTTAAATTAACTGACATGTAGGTTCTAAAACAATTGAAATATATTACAAAAGTAATTTAAATTGTAAACATATATTCTCGTGTGTCTAATATGTAACACAAATGTACTGATGGAAAACAATTTCCACCGCCTTGGGGGGCCGATGATTCAAGATTCGAAAATATTCAACAAAACGGGAAAGAAATTAGAAATAACAAAATTATATAACTTTTTAGCAGTTTTGAAATGGCGAAAACAATGTTTTCAATAGATATTTTGTTTGTTTTTGGCGAAGAATGCTGACTTGGGAATTTGGAAACCTTAAAAACACCTATAAAAAGGTGGACTTCAATCATTTCATAAACGTTTTTAAGTTCTATAATCAAACAAAATTGAACCCAATCAATATAGTTGAATTCAGGGCTGGCCCGGGCAGGCCCTAAAATAAAAGCGCCGTGTTAAAATATTTAAACGTCCAAGTCGCAGCAAATTTCCTTTTAAAGTTTGCTAAATAAGGAATTTGCAGAAGAAACGGCTTTTTGCTTTTGAACTGTATTATAACTTAAGTTTTAAAATATTTGTTATTGTTTAAGTGTGATTATTTATTCAGAGAGAAGCGCGTGATAATTGTAGTGCATTGCAAAAGTTAAAAGTCTTAAAGTAAACGTTAAGTTTCTTAAATCTAGTGAAGTTTGTTCAAAACACATTGAATTTCTCGATTTGACCACAGTTTCCGGAATTCGAAACGATTACTGATAAGAGAAATCAAACAAATGATGACTGTTTTTACGGGAAAGTTTAGCTTTGAAGTATGGGGCTTCAAAACCTAAGTAATTCAAGCACTTTACAAAATAACCTTTTCTGATTGATAAGGCCTAAATTCGTTCAAACGCGCCCCGCGTCTAACGATAAAATCAGGGTGAGAGCACTAGGCGAGCCACGTCACGTTATTTTAGGGGAAGTTGTCTGTCTATACCGACTAAGGGAAAGCAAAAGAATTAAGGTAGACCTTTAAGTATTAAAAATATTTATAATATATTTATAATAGACTGCCTAAGCGCTGCGCTACTAAATTTGAAAATCCATTTCATGAAGTTTTAGAGGAAATAATAGTCCATTGTATAGTCTTTAAAAGTCATAGAAGAATTTAGTTAAACCAATGCACCCAATGCCAGTGCTGGGAATTTGACTGGCCGGCCGGGCTGAGGCCGAAAATTTGAGAAACGGGCCGGCCCGGACGGCCTTTTCCAAGCCCTGCCCAATGCCTGATTGTTAGAAAAAGCCGTCTCTGCTCAGATTCCGAAATGAATGCCCGAAACTCCGCGCCTATGGAATCTACTATTCCTCTGATACGAACGATTCAACATATTGACTTACTCATATTTTCTAAACAAACTAGACCATTTCCCCTACTTTGAGGGCGGCGTAAGACCCGGGCCGGCCCGGGCCCATTCTTTTGAACGGCCGTTACGGGCCGGCGCAAGCGCTACTTTGACTTGGACTACAAACAATTTTGTTTACAGCTAGCTGCACTCACCTGCGTACAGTCATTCTTCAAAGTGAAAACTCAAGAGTATAGGATTCTAGAAGGTTGTTAAAGTAATCTAACCAGGAAACTAAATGTATTAGTTATAAAATAAATAATAAAGATAGATTAATATTAATATAATATTAATATTTAAGAACAGTGAATGACTAAATTCTTCGAGATCTTCTCAAGTGAACCAGATGCTATATGAGTCATACATATTTGCAATATAATCACGCGAAAAAGTTATTGACGAATAATAAATTACAAAATGAGTATTATTAAAATAAGAAGATAATTTTAAGTAATAAAGTTAATTTTGTTAATATTTACTAAATATTATAAGAGATCTCAGCTACATTAGTTCAAAGTAAACTGGAAGTGTCGTGTTACCATAGTTACTAAGAAAGACTTAGTCATTTGTTTTAGAATGTCAAAAGTTATATAAAATATTATTATAAACATATTTTTAAATGTTACATAGTATATAAGTTGATAAATAAATTTCGGATCCTCTGCCTAGTCGCTGATTGCAACTATAGTCTGTATCAATAGCTATGTTTCCATCGCAGTATCCTGGAGAGTAGCGGTGTTATATTAAAATATATGTAATCTTGAAGAGAAAGCTCCAAATCCACCGAATAGCATCATTTTTATTTAACACCGCTACCCTTTAGGATTCCGCGCTAGTAACAAAGCACTTGATACATATTATAGTTTGTAATGGTTTCATAATAAGTAGCTTATTGTTAGTAGCTCAGCTGGTGGCGCGCCGGCCAATGAATCCGTTAGGATGAAAGGTTATGGGTTCGATCCCTCCCCGTTCCCAAGCCGGATTGAGCAACCGTGGGATGTATGCTTGTATGTTCTCTTATGATTTCCGCAAAAACGGACTTCTAGCTGCCCCAAAGATGGAAAGAATAACAAGAACACCGGTCATATGATATACATTGATATACGGAATAAAGAGTATGCATATTATACACATGTTGGTGGGATATATGGTTTATCAAGAGCTAGATGAGTTAAGCATTTCGAAATTGTCATCCTACGTTTACAGGCTTGATATTCTACGTTTACAGGGTGTAAACTAAAGTTAGTATTGCAACTAAACTAAAGAAGACTATCTACAGCATAAATATTAGTTAGAATGTCATCTTCTTGACACTTAAATTGAATCATTATTTGAAATGACAAATCCCCCCCCCCTCCCCCCTTTCGGCCCACCCATTTAGTTATTGATTTTGTTTGTATTTTTATTCATCATCTTGTGTACTCGACTAATGTATCATATATATCCACGCGTACCACTTGTGAATCAGATTTAGCAATAGGCCAAAGTGTGCAAAACAAAGACGGGATGATTTCGAAATAGGGCGCACTTAGACTTATAGGTTAAGCTTGTCAGTAAAGAAGCCGTGTCTTCTGCGTATTTTAAGGCGAAAGTTGCGTATTTAGCAGACTTCTAAGGTAGAAGCGCCAAATGGGCCTTTATATTTGTTACAACAGGTGTTTACTTTCGAATAAGACTATAGTAATAAAACGAATGTCATCATCATGACAAATTTGGGGTCTTAGCTCAGGTGGTAGAGCGTTATCCTCCCACACAAGCGTCCCGGGTTCGATTCCCCGCGCAGCCACAAGACGAACGACGCATCAATGGCCGCAAACAGGACATTCCCCTATCGTGAAATCTGTACTGAAAATCCGTAGGGAATAAATTTACCGCCGGAATAAACGTATCTGCAAACATGTGAAACCAGCTTCCCTTAAGTTCTGTCAGAACGGACTGATTGTATTCTGTGAATGCATATAATTTCTTATCCAAACCTTTATAAGCTCTCAGATTTTACTAATACATGATTCTCTCCTATATGTCTCTACAGTATTATTCTAATTATCACTAAACAATTTACCCATTCAGTCCAATAAAAACAAATACTATTAGTAACATATATCCATTTCTCGTTTTCCCATTTGTTTATACCTAAATACCCCTGTTTACTTACTCATTTCCTCCCTTATGGCTTTTTGATATGTAGCTACCGGAGCCAGTCATTGTAACAGAAGAAGAACGAGATCTAAAATATACGAAATATGGAAGAATGTAAGGAAGAGAATTATTTTATTTAAGCAGAGAAGAATAAGGAAGAATAATGTTTGTCAAGCGAGAGTTCTATTTATTTAAACAGCGGATTTAAAGCCAACATGTATTTTGCTGCAGTTAAATTATCTTGTAAAGTTAAATAATGGTGAACGCAATTCTAGGCTTCGGGTCTAAACGGGCTTTGGCAAAAACGGGCATCCGGGCTTTGCGCCGAGCTTAAGCTTTAATTTCGAGCTGTGGTTCGTTTTTTCGGGCACACCTGCCTAACTTTACATCCTAAGTAACGCGGTTAGTGTGCGCCACCTGTGGCCGTGGTATAGAAACGCCCGGGTATCGTGCAGTTCTTGGCTGCACGAGCAGTTGTAAATCCTTGCCCGGGCAGGCCAGGCAACCATGCGGGCGTTTCTATACTACGAACCACAGGATACAATAGTTTTCATCAATTTCTACTGCATAACTCCTTACCTTTCCGAGTTATTGTCCGAAGTATCTTCTGACATGGCTCGCTCTTGTTTTACTTCAACCTAAATATATCGAATATTTAACTTGCTGATAACTCTCATGTGTTTTCAGGTATATTCTGAATCGGGAATTATAGTCTAAAACAAACAAAAGACCTCAGAGCGCGGTGGTATACATTTGCTTCCGCAATTGCGTATTTGTCTTTTTCTGGATATGATTCAAAATAAACTTTAAACATTTTGGAAACCTTAAACTGATAAATTTGTTATATTTCTTAATTCTTACTGGTAAATGTGTGAAGATATGCTGTATAGCTGGATAAGTAAACATAACTAATAATGAATAATAAGGCTTTTCTAATTCTATCAAAACATCTAATTTGGCATGGTCAAAATAATAATTTGAGACGCTTTACGGATAAACAAATTAGATTATTTTATGCGAAAACATTCAATTAGGATGAAATTTATGAGGAAAACAAGAAGTAAAAGATAAATTTAGCCATGACATTCAGTTTATGGAATGGTTCCCGATGGAGAAGAAAAAGCTCCCAGAAAGGCAGCATGCTCAACGGGCTGATGCTCTTATAGTCGATAATAAATAGACCTTTAAATTACATGAGATTTGTCCGTAGACTATAGAAAAGCTGGCGAAAGTTCTGTAGAAATTGGTGTGAAATGGATGACTCTAGTACGAAACAATTTAAAGAGATGGAAAAAATTAGCTATTTCAGCCTGATATCAATCTTCCTGTGATCTCAAGATTCTGAATAAATTTTGATTTGATTTGATGAAATTTAGCATGGGGAATAACAATGGAATAACTCTTTCTGGACGAAGCCCAACCGAAGGATTGGGGCTTAAAATTCCTCTTAATTTTTATATTTTCTTATTAACTCTTCTTATACTAACCCTATCTAGAGGATCTGCTTGTAGCGATTTTTCAGCAATCGGTTGAGCTGAGGTTGAAGGAGGCATTGTCACTGAAAATAGATTGTTCTTATAGTAAAGACATTATTATCACTTAGTACAAGTTTAATGACGGCCTCGGTCCACTTGTGCTTTGTCTGAGCTTTGTTACCTATAGTCTATTTATTAAAAAACTATTTATTCCGCATATCAATGTATATCACGGGTGTTCTTGTTATTATTTCCATCTTTGGGGCAGCTAGAAGTCGGTCTGCGGGAATAATAAGAGAACATTCAAGCATACATCCCACGGTTGCTCAATCCGGCTTGGGAACGGGGAGGGATCGAACCCACAACCTTTCATCCTAACGGATTCATTGGCCGGCGCCCTACCAGCTGAGCTACTACGCCCTGATATCTAGTCTATTTATTTCTATTTACTTAATAGCAGCAGATTAACCAATACCCCTTAACTAACTTAATATCTTGTTGATATCAATAGCTAACCGTCAAAGGCTGTATCCTGTGTCTTAATTCATATAACACGGCTACTTCGCAGGATACTACACTGTAAACCTATCTTTTGGTACAGACTTTACTGTCCAGAGACTACAGAATGTTTATTTAATAATTATATTATTTTCCCCTTATTAAATATATATTTAACTTACTAATAGAGGGTCCCGGTAGTATATTAAAGGGTGAATTTAGACTGGCTGCTGCTGCTGCCAGTACACTGGCAGTACTTGTTACCGCGCCTGTTGGGGTACTCACCATAGCCTGTAGAATAGCTTGCAGTTCTCTGGAATTAAAAAAATTACAATTTAGAGCAGGGGTGTTCAAAGGTTGACCAGGAGTAATAAAAATGTCTTCTTGGCCAGAGCCAAATAAACCACAATTGGGTTCATGGTCCGGGTCGACTCCGTATAACTCCACACCTGGTTTATAGTTAGTCAATAAGTCCCGCCAACTTAATTGATCTACGACCAGAAAAGCAAAAAAAAAATTCAGTTCGAACAGTCCTTTCTGCTTTTGGAGATTCCGATAGTAGAATAAAATGTTAGTGGTTTTACTTTTTGTGTTTATAGTCAGCGCCAAGAGTAATAGTGGGGTGTCACTTGCGTATTTATATTATTTTTAACGCCGCACCTGCAGGCAAATTGCACGCGTGTACTTGCAAAGTACAACATTGAACGGAGAGTAGCCGCCGGGCGCGGTGCTCAGGGACTCAGACGAGCGTTGTATTCTTTACACTCCATCATTACTCTTGGCGCTGACTGTAACTTATTAGAGCTGCCTTCTTATTTTATTGATAACTTTATTCCCTCGAAGATAACAGTTCCCTCTCTCTAATTTTCCGTTTCAGTTCATTGTTTTCCATAATCTGGTCTCTGAATGTATTTATAGTGACAGTCTCGTAAACACAGGGTGCATTCTTAGAATCTTAGCTGGATTACGGTATTCATTTCAGGTACAAAACAGGCACAAGCGCGTCGAGACACGCAGTTCCGTGTAAGAAGCAAGACTGAATATCAAACAGAAAGTGCGTTAATGGAACGAGATAATTAAAATGATAGTTGCATTAGATAAATAAAAGTATATTTTAAGTGACGTTTACTTAGAGATTCTACAAATATAGAGATACTTTGTCCAAAGCTATAGTCTGTTTCACGAGTTAGGTTTCAGGGCTCGCCAAAGGCCGCAGTGTGATCAAAGGACTGTGCCCCTTTTTAAAATTTAGAGTTAATTTTACAGTGAAGCGACTGAACCAATTTCCCCAAAAAAACTCATTTCCCTATATCAGACTACGGGCTATGGAACAGTACCAAAATAAATATAAGTTGTTTGTTAAATAATTCCAGGAATCGTGCACGAAATTTTCGCTATCCGATTTTGCTCTACATCGTTGCATTAGGGCGCGGCGAGCCGTGGTTTTCAGCGTAGTATTCTTACGGAGGTGTTAGATTATAATGATTGATAACTCGCTGGATTTGGAACCTTTTCTTAAAAAGTACATTTATTTTTATTTAGCACTCCTAAGGACACCGCGCTTAAAATCTTAATTTTGATACATATAATATAGAGCATTGAATCCGTGAGGATCTGAGGCTGTGGGTTCGACTCCCCATAGCTGAAGAAGGCTTGGGAAACCATCAGTTTACGTATCCCGTGTTTCGTGCACCCGAAAACTGAATATTAGAAAGGAGCGGTCTGTGCTCAGAAGATACCAGAATGAATGGCCGAAACCCTGTGCCGAAGAAGTCTCCAGTTATTGTGTGATATGTGCAATTACATGAAATGATAATTTTATTACTCCTAACTAACCTATTACTTGGTGTTGCAAATGGACTTGGTATGTCCACTGTACCATTAGTACTGCCGATTAACGGAGCTAAGAAACCCGGTGATAACAGTTCTTTTTTAGCTTCAAACTCAAATTTGTTAAGGTTGTGAATACTGTTTAGGGCATCTGAAATAAGTAGAATTAGTTACTGAATGGTTCTGACATCGATAAAAGCTTTCCCTCTTTTCTGGCGGGAGAATATGAGAAGGCAAAATTCGCGATGTTACAAAATGTGCTTTCAAAAATTAAAAATTGAGCATCTCCGAACAATTTTGAAGACAAGGCTTAAAACACCGCTTATCGAGTATGGCCGGCGTAATGCAGTCTAGGAGGCCGTGCTGCCTTACTCAGACAAAATATTGCAACACTCCTGCTTACTAACACGGCCTCATTACTTTTGAATCTGACTATATAATTATTATAACCTGATCTTATTAACATAATGTTTTCTTCGATTCTCAGCAATACCAACTAAGTCAGAAACTAACCAAGAAATCCCTGTGCATAATTTTTCTGATCCGATGTGGCTTCCATAGGTAGAAGGGGTATAGCACTCATACCGCCTGAAATTAGAAAACTCTTAGTTTAGAAAGTGCAATTTAAAAGATTTGTTCTCATGGATTGAATTAGTTACTTAAAATATGACCGGAATGACAGTTAATAGGCTTGTCAAGTTATGGGAAATTCGGAAAAAGTCTTTTATTTGTGGAGCAGCTGTGTTATATAAGAATGAATGGAAAATAGGTGGATTGGGAGACTTTACTTCAAAATTGTATTTATAGTCAGCGCCAAGAGTAATAATGGAGTGTTACTTGCGTATATTTGGGATTTTCAACACCGCACCTGCAGGCAAATTGCAAGGTACAATATTGAACGGAGAGTAGCCGCCAGATGCTGGCGCGGTGCTCGCAAAAGGGGCTCAGACTTGCGTTGAATTCTTTACACTCCATCATTACTCTTGGCGCTGACTATATAACACTGCTTCTCTGCAGGGTACTGTGCTGAATGTTTAGCTCTTGATAGAGGCTGCAGTTAAAAATAAAGATAGTTATTTATAAATTTAACTTCTAAAATACTTTTTATTACTAACCTAAACTCATTGTGGCCTTTAATTCTGCAGCGGTTGGTAGTCCGAGATTTAGGGCTCCTGAAAGCATGAATTTATATGTGGACTCTATCGTTTAAACAATTTAAACTTAAAAGTTACAAGAAAATTTAAATAATACGTCAGTTTTTGTATTAGCTACAGGAAAGCTTAAAGTAGTCGTATTTGTAAGTAAACTTTTACTTTTGTTTCATACAACCACAAAATGACCATAAAGTTTTTATAGTCTTTTGCTAGAGATAGGTTTTCTGCGCAGTCTCCCGGAGAGAAACGGTTAAAATGAAAGTACTTTTTAAGGAATGACTTCCAGTCCACAGTTCGTTTTTATATATAGTCTATCTCAAGACCTAGGTTTCCAGCGCGGTATGACGAGCGGGGAGCCGTGTTATTAGAAATGAATGTACTTTTGGAGAAAACGCCCCACATCGACCGAGTTTACATCCATTTTATATAACACTGCGACCCACTCGTGATGCCGCGCTGAAAACGTAGGTCTTGAGATAGACTATAACACCGCGGCTGCCCAGGATACTGCCCTCTAAGTCTAGCTCCTGCTATTCATGGCTATAAGATGATTACATTTCTCTTTTCCTAATATTCCGTGTAATATTAATAAACTAAGATGGAAACTAGTCTAATATCTAGTAAACAAGAATGTTACTCTCTCAGTCACAAAGGACATTTGCTAATATAATGCGAGCATAGCGCGATTAGCCAGTACAGCGCCAGTTCGCAGAATACAAGCATTAGTTAACATCTTATTAATACAGACAAACATATTTTGTAGTAATTTGTATTTAAAGTATTCTAAGAAAATAAAAAGTGAGGAAGTGAATATAAGAGATTTAATTAGAGCCGGGCAAAACAGAAAGTGCAATCAGTTAGGAAACGAGCTGCTGTTTGATTGGAATAATAAGGAAATGAACTTTTATGGAGGTTTCGGCGGAGAATGGTTTTATTGATGAAGATATATAGTCCATCTCAAGACCTAGGTTTCCAGCGCGGTATCATGAGCGGGCGCCGTGTTATAAAATGAATGTACTTTTGAAGAAAACGGGCTACGTCGACGTTTTTTTAAAGTTGTATTGGATTGATAGTCTTTATCAAAAGCTAGGCTTCCAGCGCAATGTCCTGAACACCGCTGCACCCCATAAAAATATAGTCTGATTCGAGAGTAATAATGGAGTGTTAAAAAAAGAATCTAATTGAAGATGGCTCTGAAAGTATTCGAAAACCGAAAATATACGCAAAATTTCCTTTAAATACGCAAGTAACGCTCCATTATTCATCTTGAATCACACTATATAATTAAGTTATTTTGAGAAAAGAATGTAATATAAGAAGATGATAATAAAAACTATAGTCTGTATCAAGAGCTAGGTCTCGAGCGAGGTTGCGGTGTTGTAAAATGTTGCCTTCAACAAACCAAAATTGGGCAATTCAGACCTTCTTGAAGGTAAAATATTGTAACACCACACACCAGTAAGGCCACGGCGGAATGAAGTCTAGGTTATAAAAGGGACTATAATCAATCAATAAATCAATATCAAGTCGGTAAATCCAAGTATATTTGTTACAGTACTATAAAATAAAATTATTAAAGATATTTGTTAATTTAAAAGTTAATAACTTAATATAAGTTAGTGTTAAGTTTAGAGATTGAAGTTTGCGGTTGCTTGCTTGGCGACTCTATGGCGCTTAGTCACTATAATTTGTTTTGTCTTAGTCAAACATCAAATAAAGGTTATCTTATAAAAATAATAAATGATGGAAAACAAAATAATAATAATAATAATAATAATATTAGTAAATATATAAATGCATTTAAATGATTCTGATCTTTATTAAATCGTCCAAGCTTTGGGACTAGTATTCAAGAACAAAGACGGCCAGCTTGACAATCTTTAAAGCTAACAGAAGCGAAAAAACTCTTTAAAAGACTTATACGCAAGCTTTCTGAAGAATATATTTAACACCGCACCCACCAACTTTACACCACTCCAGCCACTGCTCTTCGTTATAGAAGAAATTCATTGAAACTAGTGAATGGTTGCATATTATTATAGTCTGTATTTAGGGGCTATGCTTCTAGCGCGGTATCACGGAGAACAGCGGTGTTATAGAACAATTATATTGTTTTAATAGATTTAAAAAGTAGAAAGGTGTTTTCCACCTCGAGAGATTTCCAAATGAACGCGAACCTTTGGCCAACACGGCGTTGACGACACAACAACCGTACACAGCAAAAAACCATATTGCGACCTCGTGCGGGTGCTTAGTCATCACGGCGATAGAAATAATGACACGCCAGTCAATAGGATAAATACTCAAAAAGAGAAACTATAGGTTTAGTCAAAGATTTTGTTGTGATTTTGTAATAGCAGTTCAGCGTTTGATAGGAAGATCGGAAGATCGGAAACGAGTAAACGTGTCATTTAGTCTGTATAGTCGACGGACAAATCGCTTGCAGCTAACGGTCTATTCATAATAATGCGAGCGCATAATTATAGCGGATTTCTTGTATATTTCTTTGGATTTCCGCGCTACTTCTAAATTCTACCGTACACCGCTGCAGACGATTCATCTGCCGACTATAACAAGAGCAGGTTTAGAACTCACAATCACTATTCTGGAGGGCAGCGGTGTTATATATAAACGAATGTAACAGAAGAAAACCGATTTCTCTTTCATTTTAATACCTATGCTACCTAGAATACTGCGCTGGAAGCCTAGCTCTTGATACAGACTATATCTGACTATAAATGCGATACACTTGTATTACTAATATTATAATTACAATTATATTTAATAATAATAAAATAATTTATCATATAAATGCTTATAATTATAAGTATAAAGAAGATGAATGAATAACAGATAAGACTTTGTGACTCACCACCAATAAAAACCTGCGCCATCTCTTTAAATGAGCCTGTCAACGGTGCCAATATACGTGGTCACGTATAAAAAGGGAATAATCACTTTCTGCAGGCTAGAATGAGATGCTTTGAGACAACTGAGCTATGTTTAGAGTTCAGTAATTGTTAAGTAGCAGCGGTGTTTAATATTCTGGGCGGTGTAGATTTAGTCTTTGGAATATTTTGCGACTTTCTTTCAGGCCGTATGTTTCTACTGGATTCGTAGTGATAAACATTAGTAGATGAAGGCAGAATCAGACGCCCCGCCCCTTTTCTGGAGTAGTTTTCTGGTTTATGTACTTGAATTCATCAGAAATGATACACAAAACATGATAATGTAAGAATTCTAAGCATTTAACTGGCAGAAACTCGCCACGAACGGCAAACCGGCAAAACAAGAAATTAAATTCATAATGAACTTTAGGTGTAAAAATAAACGTAGAGGACACCTACGTAGGTGGAATTCGTGGAAAATATTAGGCATTGGGGAATACAGATAATACAGAAGCACTTGGAAACTGTTTTGAGTAAATAGTGGAACTTTTGTTATGAGAAAACTATAAAATATTAAACTATTTTATTTCCTGTATCACTCGTATCACACACTAATAGTAGATTTATTCGAGGCAGGATTTTGGCCATTTATTCCGTAATCTTCAGAGCAGAGTCGGCTCCATTCTAACATTCAGTCTTCGGGCGCACGAAACATGGGATAAATAAGCAAATAAGCTGCTGGTTTCCCAAGCCTTCTGCAGCTACAGGAAGTTGAACCCATAGCCTCAGATCCTCGCAGATTCAGAGACCGCTGCTAGGCTAAAGCACTGAATGTTTTTGACAGGTTAAAAGTGCCGAAGATGTTTGAAATATAAGTGGGCCAACCTGGCCGTAAGGATTGAGGAACTTATAGTCGGTATCAAAAGCTAGACTTGTTATGCAGTCTTGTGGAGACGCGGTGGTAGATTAAAATAAATGTAATTTTTAAGACATGGCCCATAATTTACCGTTTTTTCATTCATTATATAGCAATCTAACCTTCTAACCACTGGCTTATGAGGCAAAGCTTGTAACCCAGTGGTTAGAGCTCATGAGCTAGAGGTCGATGGTTCGAATCCCCCCGAAGAAATAATTCTTGCAAGCCGACTACCCTCCCAGAGTGCTGTGTTATGAAGTCCCACTTCCTATGGTTCCCTCGTCTCACTTCTTCGCTTCAAATATATGCGATCTCGTGTTTCGTAAAATTAAATAAACAAACTTTGAAAAAACCGTTTCTTTTCAAGATACCGCGCAATCGAGAAACCTAGCTCTTGATAACGACTAAATCTTAGGATCATTTTTTTCTGAATTAGCCTCGGTCGCCGAGCTCTCTGAGCTGATTCCAAATTTCCAGAAGCATATTCATCCAAATTAAAAGAAGTTATAAATATGTTTTCAGTTTTATTAGAAGTATTCCATAATACATTATTATTATTATTATTCGTGACGCTTTACTTAATCATAGTGCATTTCTCATAAATCTACTAATTTCCTCATATCTTCGCTACAAATCCTTACTCCACTATAAATCCGCACATTTTCTGCAGAATCATTTCTAATAACTAAATTAGAAACATAAATATCATGTCTATGAGAGTACCATTCTAGTACTAGACAGAAAAGATGTGTTACGTACTTGTTAAAAGGAAACTTCCGTAATATTATGGAGGACGTTAGTCGAACTCAAAAGTAATAAGGCCGTGTTAATAACTGCAGGAGGGTTGCAATATTTTGTCTGAGTATGGCAGAGCGAAAGCAAGTTTGCAATCTGCTGATATCGTGCGCATAGAATGTCAGCAGGCGCAGTGTTAAAAATGACGAAGTACGCAGGCCTATTGGTTAGATCAGAGGTTTCTGAATCCGTGAGGATCTAAGGCCGTGGGTTCGACTCCCCGTAGCTGCAGAAGGCTTGGGAAACCAGCAGCTTCTTCATCCCACGTTTCGTGCAACCGAAGACTTAGAAATGAGCCGTCTCTGCTCAGAAGATTCCGGAATGAATGGCCGAAGCCCTGACTCGAAGAATTCTTCTCTTTTTGCGTGATACGAGTGATTCCGCAACCCCTTTAATGAAACCAACATTATTTTTTACCCAATGGTGAGTACGTATCATATTTGTAATATTTGACACCGTTTAGGTTTGTGAGGTTCCACAGCTCATAGCTCACATCATTAATATTTTTGATACAAATAAGAAAGCAGACAAAAATATTTAGTTATTTCTGTTTTATCATGGATATTTAGAGAAAGAAAAGAAAGTTTCTGTCTAGCTAATAAACATTTTCTGTACATTAAACAAGCTTTCTACAGATGAACAGAAGATTTCCTTACTGAAAAAAGATCGAGAATAGTTTACGGCTGTTCAGGGTCAGGATTTAGCGGATTCGTGTGCGGGCCGTTTTTTCAAACAGTGGCCCGAACCGGGCCCGCACATTCTCTCCAGAGCTGGGAAAGGCCGGCCCTCTTCTTGAAATTTCCACTCTGCGTTTTGCGGGTCGACCGGGCCGTTCTCAGCCCAGATTCCAACCCCAACTGAAGCCTGCTAGAAGGGGATCATAACTATTAACAGGGCAGTATTACTTTTGAATTCGACTATAACAAAAACATCCTAGACATTTCCCAATAGCTCCAACCTTCTATTTTTGTTATAAAACAGTTGTGGGTGGTGGTATTTTCGCATGAAAAAGAACTGTTTTTGTGACTGTAAATAAGCTAAAAACAATTCTGCTGCCTATAGGTCGACATTTTATGCAGAATAGGTTATTTAGTTTGCAAAATATGGAAATATATAGGTTAATAGCAGAAATAGATTTAGATATTTGTTAGAAGGAATCAGAATTCGGCGTTTGGGGCCGTTTTACGGGAGACGGGGCTTCGGGCCCAACCGGGCTCTGGAAAATGGGGCTTTAGAGCTTCGGAGCTCGCTTCACCTCGAATTTCGTGAATTGTTCGTAAACACGGCCACTATCAAGAAAGTTGAAGATTTTCTGAGATATAACTTTTGCTTTAATTTGGGTTAATCAACTTGATCATTTTTAATACCACCAGTCCTTCAGACTAAATCAGCAAAGCCCGGGCCGAACGCTTTACTATTAGGAACAGTTAATAATTTGCAAAACTAATGTTCTCGGCGGGGATCGAACCTTGACCTCTCGATCCAGATTTTCCTAGATGCGGCCCGCGCGTAGAAAATTTGGGTCTGCGGGACGGCCCGTAACAGGCATGCCACCCCCCCCCCCCCCCCACTTTTTACTGACTTTAATAAAACTAAAACTTTAATAAAACTAAAACGTTAAACCATATAACTTTTCGCTTCTCTTATTTTTTTCATTTCCGTTTCTGCAAATCTTGAATGGCCTTGGTTATTTGTGACAGCTGGCTGACTAATCGAGGCTGATTCAGAAGGAAAAGGGGGCGGGGCGAAGGAGGGGGAGCGCGAAAGTAGCTTCGGGACCAGGAAAATGAATGGTCTTGGGATTTGAAAGATGCTTAACAGGGTTATCTGGAATACATAACTATATAATTTAGGTCCATTATAGGAAAAATTCCATAATGAATGGCCGCAACCCAGCGCCGAAGAAATCTACTCGTATTGTGAGCAGGAAAATAAATGCTATACTTTAAGGAAACTGATATATAAATGTTTTTCGTTCTCGAATCACACTAAGTCTATAGTGTGATTCGAGATGAATATTGTTACTTGCGTATTTTAAGGAAATTTTGCGTATATTTTCGGTTTTCGAATTCTTTCAGAGCCATTTTCAATGAGATTGTTTTTTAACACTCCATTATTACTCTCGAATCAGACTATAGCCCCTTGAAAACCTTATCTTCTCCCCCAATCAACCCCGCTGAATGTGCGTGGCGATGGCAATCTCTGCCTTTTTCTATTTGAAGTACAATGTTAATATTGTACAAAACAAATAACAAAACACTATGTAAACACAGTACAGAAGTTAGAATTTAAAGGACTATGGCAGTAGATTGGCATTGGCGCGAAGTTTGTTCAGTTAGAGCGCCGCGATGACAATGGGCTGCGGAACCGGCGAGCGGGAATATTGCGTTGTCGGCCGAAATATAGTTCAGGGTTGAGAGCTGTGCCGAGCAAACATTAAAGATACAAGTATTCTGTATTAAGAGATAGGTTTCTACCACAGTATTCTGGAGAGAAGATGGAGAATGGGTGGATTAGGAGCTTTTGCTTCAAAATATTTAGTTTACCTTAACACCGCTCTCCAGGATTTTATAAGTTATTTATTTTCTGTAATCGCATATTACATAATAACTTTAGATTTCTTTGGCGCAGTGTTTCAGTCAGTCATTCCGGAATCGTCTCTTTCCTCCAGAAATGGTTAAGAAAATAGTTAGAAAGGAGCCGTCTCTCTGCTCCGGGGCTGGAAACCTAGCTCTCTTGATACAGACTATAACTAGTATGGATAAAAATAGTTCGACAGATCTTTTCTTCCTAGTAAAAGACTCAGCATCCGACAATTTTTGATCATTTCCGAGCTGAACAAGCTGTGATGCATTGATGCTTCGAAGGAAATGTTGTTTCTTTTAAAATCTATCTTTTTTAATAGACAGAATAACATTAATCTTGTTTTTGTGTTTAAAATAGCAGCTGACTATAAGGAACAGACGGAACACTCAACTGGCAGCAACGGCTGACAGGATCTGTCAGGAGCTGAAGAACATATAAGGGGGTACAATTTAACACATGCCTCAAAATAAAGCGCAGCGGTGCTAGTTTTGAATAATAGAGAAATTTCTTCAAAATACTCTGTTTTCTGTTTTGTTAAGATTAGGTTTATTGTTTTGGTTCGGCAGAAACCACTGTAAATTTTAGTCTAAGTAGCTTTCAGAAAGGATCCATATAATGCGGGTGCTTTAGCCTAGTGGTTAGAGCAGCGGTCTCTGAATCCGTGAGGATCTGAGGCTGTGGGTTCGACTCC